>MDKH01129889.1:0-52247 GCA_005239495.1 Nicotiana undulata | reverse complement strand
TTGGCTTGCCTGACCTCGCCGTTAGGCGCCATCACGACCTGGACCGGTTTTGGGTCGTGACAACTTAGAATCAATTTTAGGGCAAATAATACATAAAACAAGGGGGTTCAGTAAATTAACAGAGAATAAGGATAAATAATCATGCAAATAACACTTAAAAATGGGGAATACGATATAGAATAAGGAAATTATCATACGAAAATCAATTAGATTTAGACTTAGGGAAAAATAAAGTAAAAAAGAGGGAAACACGGTGGATTAAACAGAAATAAGGAAAATATTAGTCAACCACGGAAAAGGAAGAATGTCAATCAAGAATCTGTAAAGATTAAAGAAAATTTCAAACCCTAGTTCAAAAAGGAAAGCATAGATGGTTGAAAATCTCACTGAATCTGACCATATAGAGTGCATATAGACGAAATATCATCTAAATCTTAGTGATTGAAGGCGGTGGAATCCGATTTGGTACTGGTACTTGCCAAAGATTTGGGCAAGTACTATGTAACATTAGAGCCTTGCCGACAATACTTAGGTAACACATGAAAGGCAATAAAATCATGGAAGGGATCCATGATTTAGACAGATTCGGAGAAGAATGAGGGGGAGGATAGGGTTAGAGTAGATGAGAGTAGAGAGAATAGAGGTGGAGGGTTAGAGGGAATGAGGTTAGGGTTTCTGGGTTGGGTAATTAAAGGGAGGGGTTATTTGTGAGTCGTTAATCTTGAAAGACCATTGACTAGGATTTAAAAAATCTTGGGCGGGTCGTTTAAAAGGGGTACATATCGGGTTTTGTAATAGGTCATTTGGCTTTGGGCCGGGCGTTCTGGGCTAAGGTGTTAGGCCATTTTAGTCCAAAAACTAGCTCTACATTGGGCCAATAATTAAATACACAACAATTATTTTAGAAATAATTAAAAATAATAAATCAATATTATAAAAATAATACTTTGGCATAAATAATATAATAAATACAATTATTTGTAGAACATAGGCCATTATTGCAAAATTAGATATATAGCTTAACAAATGCTAATGTAATTATGAAAAAATAGAATAAATAATATTTGAAATATGTATTAGATGCAAATAATAATTTTGGGTAATTAAGTCATCACAAAATAATGTAAAGGATGATTACTAGATATTTATATAATAAAAATATAAGAAAAATTAATTTAAAGCTCCAATAATTATGGAAAATTATTAAAAAAATGCTTGTATAGGTTTGTAAACTAAATGATGATGCTGATATGCTATTTTTAAAGTATATATATTTTAAAAAAATGAGGAAATAATTGGGTATCCACAGGTGCCCCTCTTTATCCGGGAATGATGAAAGAGTTGCGAGGTAAAGAAATGATGACCGATTTCGACTGAATGGGGTGATTTAAAAAATGAAGGGAGAACCCTGGTTCCTGAGTTGCTTACGTATCCCTGGTATTACGCGAATTAGATCGTGTGTAGTTCTGGATCCATCTGTGAACTGAACTGGTGGAATTTTTATATGAATGGTCGTATGTTTTGGTAAGGGTTCTTTTGGGTAGGACAATATCAGATGAATTTTGCGCAAAATCGTGAATGTGAACCTGAAAAGTTATGGATGTATTTTAAAATGAGCATTTGAACGGTTATCAAGTGAAAGTGGGTAAATGATGGTGGTTGGCTGCGTTTGAAATAATTGCAGGATGTGAACGTTGAACGGAAACCGGAGCGAAATTGCTCCTCTTAAGATGACGGTTATTTCCCGGATTACCTGCAAAACTTAAAACACAATGCATGCAAGTATGTATGGATTATTGCGAGAATTTTAACATGATGCAAATTCCCTTTGGACCATGAAAGTTGTATTTGGAGGGTGCGGATGATGTACTCTTACCATGACGTCATGGCCCATGAATCATATGATAAGGGATTCGCAGACCATGAAATGATGTCCTCAGGCCATAAAAAATGGTGCCTTTGAATAATGATATGCAGTATTGAGGGATCCTCATGCCATGGCATGGTGTCTCCCAGTTATGAGGATGATGCCTTTGGAAAAAATGGAAATGTTTCACCCCATGAGATGCAAAGGTATGATGCACAGTCATATGCGAAGTAAAACAAGACAGAGATTAGTCCTGTGTAAGATTGGGGCAACGCTTAGCCCAGGGTAGATAGAAAATAGTGGTAGGTTTTAAATAGCGTAATGGAGATAGCATTTGGTATTATGCAAGGACAAGGCAATGCTTAGCCTTAGACAATTGAGGAGGAAGTGTTTAGCCTGGTGCAAGACGAGGAGACGATTCTTAGTCTTGATGCAAGGAAAGGCCAAGCTTAACCTTATGAAATTAGGGAGGCAGTGCTTAGCCTCATCCAAAACGAGGAGACAATGCTTAGTCTCATGCGATTAGGAGATATTGCTTAGTATCATGCAAATAAAGGAAATTCTTAGCCTTATGTATTTTGGAGGCAATGCTTAGCCTCATCCAAAATAGGAGACAATGCTTAGTCTCATGCAATTAGGAGACTGGGCTTAGTCTCATACAAATAAAAAAAATTCTTAGCCTTATGAAATTATGGAGGCAATGCTTAGCCTCATGCAAAATAAGAGACAATGCTTGGTCTCATGCAATTAGGAGACATGGCTTAGTCTCATGCAAAGAAAGGCCATGCTTAGCCTTATGCAATTATGAAGGCAATGCTTAGCCTCATGCAAAAGAGGAGACAATGCTTAGTCTCATGCAATTAGGAGACAATGCTTAGTCTCATGCAAAGAATGGCAATTCTTAGACTTATGCAATTAGGAGACAATGCTTAGTCTCATGCAAAGAAAGGCAATGCTTAACCTTATGCGATTAGGGAGGCAATGCTTAGCTTCATGCAAGAAAACAATGAGTGATTGTGAGAAAGAAGAGTATTTATTAGCTGGAGATGTGTTTGCGACAGATAATTTGCTATCTTGAAAGTAGTGACATGATATGTCAGCAGATATCATTGTTTTATTGTGCTTGTATCCAAAGAAAAATTATGAGTTTTTGGGGGAAGGTTGGTTCGCGCTTGTGTCCTCCGCTTTTCCTGTACTTATGTCTTGAGATCCTGTTTGAGTTACCCCGGGTAACATTTGGCTTTTATAGAAATAAATTTTTGAGAAAAATATGCGTGCATTTGATGGATGTG
Organism: Nicotiana undulata; assembly: GCA_005239495.1. NCBI lineage: Eukaryota > Viridiplantae > Streptophyta > Magnoliopsida > Solanales > Solanaceae > Nicotiana > Nicotiana undulata. The sequence goes on along the minus strand of MDKH01129889.1, from coordinate 49,088 downwards.
GTTATTTTTTTTAAGAATATGGTAGTATGCAATATCGAGTAAGGTAGATGAACCAATGAATGTGACATATTTCAGAGACATTGCAACCTCATTGCTTTAGAATTTTGAGGGTCCTCCTAAAAATTCTTTCCCAGTTTAAAAGCAATTCTTTGACTGTTTTGCATATGACAAAATTGGCTGGACTTGCTTCAGAATTTTGAGGGTCCTCCTAAAATTTTTGCCCCAGTTTCTAACCATGGTAAAAATGAAGATTTTATTGAGATGTAACCGAACCGACATGGCTGCCTACGTATCCCATCTTAAATGGGAATCAGGTCAAGCTTAGTTCAGTTATATCAGATGAAGAAATGTAAGAAATCAAAACATAGTATCTTTTGACTGCGACTGAGTTAATAGGTTTTGGCCAAACTTCTCCGTCCATTTCTACAAGTATGAGTGCTCCTCCTGTTAGTACTCTGTGAACCATGTAGGGCCCCTGCCAATTGGGTGAAAATTTTCCTTTGGATTCATCCTGATGCGGGAAGATCAGCTTCAGCACCAGCTGCCCCGGTGTGAATTGTCTAGGCCTGACCTTTTTGTTGAAAGCTCTGGACATTCTGTTCTGGTAAAGTTTACCGTGACATACCGTATTCATTCTTTTCCCGTCAATGAGAGCCAATTGTTCATAGAGACTTCGCATCCATTCTGCATCACTTAGTTCAGCCTCTTGTATGATTCTCAAAGAAGGAATATCGACTTCCGGGGGAATAACAACTTTAGTACCATAGACCAGCAAGTATGGAGTTGCCCCGGTCGATGTGCGAACTGTGGTACGATATCCCAACAAGGCAAATGGTAATTTTTCGTGCCATTATTTGTGATTATCTACCGTCTTCCTAAATATTTTCTTGTTGTTCTTGTTGGAGGCTTCCGCAACCTCCATTAATTTGAGGCCTTTATTCTGTGTAATTCTTATTCTTGATCTTGAATGTTTCACACATTGATTTCATTAGATCACTTTTAAGGTTGGCGGCGTTGTCGGTGATGATTGATTCCGGCACCCCGAATTGACAAACAATACGATCCCTAACGAAATCTGTAACGAATTTCTTAGTTACAACATTGTAAGATGCGACTTCAACCCATTTTGTGAAATAGTTTATGGCCACTAGAATGAACTTGTGCCCATTTGAAGTGGCGGGTTCGATTTGACGGATGACATCCATCTCCCAAGCGGAGAAAGGCTAAGGTGCATTTGTTGCATTGAGTTCATTGGGCGGCACTCGTATCATATCCGCATGTACTTGGCATTGATGACACTTTTGAACATACCTGAAGCAGTTCATTTCAATAGTCATCCAAAATATCCTGCTCTTAATATTTTCTTAGCTAAAACAAAGCCATTTATGTGTGGTTCGCAAGTTTTGACATGTATCTCTTCAAGAAATTTGGATGCTTCCTTGGTGTCTACATACCGCAATAACCCCAGATCTGGAGTCCTTCTGTACATAGTTACTCCACTTTGGAAGAAGTGGTTGGATAATCTTCGGAGTGTGTGCTTGTGAGTATGATTTGCGTGCTTCGGGTACTCTCGTTTTGCTAAGTATTCTTTGATATCATGAAACCAAGGATTCCCATCAGTTTCTTCTTCAACATGAGCATAATAAGCTGGCTGATTATGGATCCCTACTGGAATAGGATCGATATAATTCTTGTCTGGATGTTATCATGGAAGATAAATTGGCCAATGCATCTGCGAACTCATTCTGGATTCTCGGAACATCTTTGAACTCTATCTTTGTGAATTTCTTCATCAACTCTTGCACATAGTACATACACGGTAATATTTTGGTATTTTTTGTAGCCCATTCACCTAGAAACTAATGTACCAAAAGGTCTGATTCACCAATTACCATCAATTCCTGAACGTTCATGTCAATGGCCAACTTGAGCCCCAAGATGCAAGCCTCATATTTTTCTATATTGTTAGTATACAAAAATCTGAGTTTTGCGGATACCAGATTGTGTTAAGACGTCTTGATACCAAAACTGCTCCAATACCCACTTCTTTTACATTTGCAGCCCCATCGAAGAACATTCTCCAACCATCCTATGTTTCGGCAATATCTTCCCCTACAAATGATACTTCTTCATCGGCAAAATACGTTTTCAGCGGTTCGTATTCTCCTCCTACAGGATTTTCTGCTAGGTGATCTACTAATTTCTGTCCCTTGACTGCTTTCTGAGTTATATAGACGATGTTAAATTCACTCAATAGTATTTGCCGTTTTGCCAACTTCCCCATAGGCATGGGTTTTTGGAAAATGTATTTTAGAGAATTCATCCTTGATATGAGATATGTGGTGTAGGCACAAAAGTAGTGCCTCAACTTTTGAGCTATCCTTGCCAGAGCACAGCAGGTGCGTTCCAGCAAAGAATAACGTGCTTCGTAGGGTGTGAACTTCTTACTCAAATAGTATATGGCCTGTTCTTTCCTTCCTATCTCATCGTGTTGTCCCAAGACACAACTTAAAGCCCCATTTAGTACAGATAGGTAGAGTAACAGAGGTCTCCCAGGTTCCGGCGGTACCAGGACTGGTGGTGTGGACAAATATTCCTTGATTTTGTCAAAAGCTTTCTGACATTCTTTAGTCTAACTTGTTGCGGCATCCTTTTTCAACATTTTGAAAATTGGCTCACAGATCATAGTTGATTGCGCTATGAAACAACTGATGTAGTTGAGACGCCCTAAGAAACTCATCACATATTTCTTGTTCTTTGGAGGTGGCAAATCTTGGATAGCCTTAACCTTTGATGGGTCTAACTCGATTCCTCGGAGGCTGGTGATGAACCCTAACAACTTTCCAACAGGGACCCAATTTCAAATTATACCTTCGAAGCCGATCAAAGAGTTTCCTTAAATCTGCTATGTGATCAGTACCATTCTTGGATTTGATGATGACGTCGTCCACGTACACTTCTATCTCCTTGTGTATTATGTCGTGGAAAATGGTTGTCATGGCCCTTATATAAGGGGCTCCAGCATTCTTCAGACCAAACGACATCATTTTGTAGCAATATACTCCACATGGCTTATTAAATACTGCCTTCTCAACATCCTCTTCATCCATCCAGATCTCATGATATCCCGCAAAGCAATCCACAAAAGACTGGAGTTCATGCTTGGAACAATTGTCGATCAGTATGTGTATATCGAGCAACGATAAATTATCATTGGGACTTGCTCTGTTTAAAAGCTGATAGTTGTCACATACTCTGACTTTCCCGTCCTTCTTCATAATTGACACGATGTTAGCCAACTAGGTTGGATATTCAACCACTCTAAAAATCTTAGCTTTGATCTGCTTGGTGACTTCCTCTTTTATTTTTAGACTAATATCTGGCTTAAACTTTCTGAGCTTCTGCTTTACAGGCAGACACATAGGGTTGGTAGGTAGTTTATGAGCCACTATAGATGTGCTCAAACCGGTCATATCATCATAGAACCATGCAAAACTATCCTCATATTTCTTCATGAAATGGATGTATTCTTCTTTCTCTGCTAGCGATAGGTGAATGCTCATACGAGTTTCCTTGACTGTTTCGGAATCTCCCAAATTAACTATTTCGGTCTCATCCAAATTGGACTTAGTCTTGTTCTCAAAACTTTCCACTTCTCTGACAGTTTCCTCAAGTATTATATCCTCTTCTTGTTCCTCTGAATCACTATCCTTGTGTTGCGTTGTCTCATTACATGACACAGTCGTAGGTTCATTAGGCAAAGTAATAATAACGTTGTTGTCACGCCCCAAAACCAAGGGACGAGATCGGCGCCTAACCGGATGATCCCGGTCAAGTGGACCTGGATTGCCTTTCCTACCCAACGCATTACCCCGTGTTTATAATATACCAATCTATAAATGAAGTAGAAAATGGAACCAAAGTATGAATTTACAACATAAGTCCACTTTCCTCTTTTAAAGCTTCAACATTTGATAATCCAAAAACATATATAATACATACAACTTTTCCAATACGGACCACGATTTTGACCGACCGCAGCTACTGCCCAAAATAGATAAAACAACCCACATAGTGTCTATGGAGTCTCTAAGAGTACTAGGAGTTTTACATAAACTTGCCAGCAACAAGGCCCCGGCTATACCTTTAATGAAACAACATATAAAAAAGAAGACGATATATACTACACACGGCCCCGAGAGTAAGTGGGGCTCACCAGAAGTGCTGAAGAGATGAAGAGAAGGCACCACTATCGGCGGATGGAGCTACTTGCTATAGAACCACCTACATCCATATAAAGGATGTAGTGCCCTCGGCAAAAGGGACGTCAGTACCATTGAATAGTACTAGTATGTATGAACAAACATTACTCTAAGTAAAATAAAAGCAATGCGCAGATAGGAGGCAGTCAAAGAAACCAAACAATCATTGCACAGAAATACAGAGAATCACAAATGAGATTTTCACAGTTCCTTACTTAAATTGTTCTCTTGTTGCGGCGCGCAACCCGATCCCACCTTACATTCATATTCCGCCCTTATTTCTTCTCATCATTCCACCCTTATTTCTTCTGTTACGGCGTGCAACCCGAACCCACCGTACAATCACATTCCACCCTTATTACTTCTCAACATATCATCCTTATTTCACCTGTTGCGGCACACAACTTGATCCCACCATACAATGACATTGATAACAACAACAGCCAATAATTCAATCACAAGGATTTCTATCATCAAGAGTATAAATTCATAACAACCAAACAAACATGTGTTCACAATAGTCTTTACCAAACAGTAAGTCATGTACGGAATGCCATAATCATCTAGCTTAATAAAATCAGTCCACATTTACTTCCCATCATTTACTACACAACATTTAGCACTTAAATACATTCAACAATTGGATTTGTTATCATTTCTTTCGTTTGGTAGCACAACCTTTCATACCGAGATGTTCAAGCACATAACGAGTTTTGCACATGATAAAGTAATCACAAAGAATCACCCTTTTCAAAATCTCACATAACATGGTGGCATGGAAAATCAACTAGGACAATCACAGAATAGAATCTTACATCTCAACACATTAGAACAATCAATTCACATATGCATAAGCCATGAACTCATACCGAATGCTCAGAAACCAACAAGGCGAATCTACAAAGATTAAAGTTAGACATACATACCTCGAGTCGGAATTTCCCTTCAATATCTATTCTCAAACAACCGGACCTTCTAACGCCTTCAATCAAATTTACAAGATGACATGTTTAGACTTAGAGTTAGAAATCATGAACTCATTTGGGCATTTTATCAAACACTATGTGATCCCATAGATTAACTAAACCCTTTTTAGTGAAAGACCACTCTAACTTTCTTCTCTTTACTAGATTATGGAAGACTATTCAAATGCATGCAAGGTATTAACTTTCATTCTCAAGAACCAACCTATGTGTGTTTTATTCTTAACTAAAATCTGAGAATTCGGGGAAATAGGGTGAAGACTTACCTCTTGTGGTGAAGAAGACAACGACTACTCGGAGATTTCCAGGCCTGAGTAGAGGTGATGGACTGATTTGATGAAGAATATGACTTTCTCTCACTAAACTCACTCCCCATTCTCTCTATTTTAGTCAGATAAATGTTAAGAATGAAGGGGAGGGGTGTTTTATTAAACTAGGGGTCGGGTTTTAAAATCAGAAATTAGAAGCCCCGAAGCAGGAAGGTAGGCTTCCCAGGTATGCGACCACTATGCGGTCCACATACTTGTTATGCGATCGCATAGTGCGTCACATAACTCCCTCCGCAAGAATCAAGGTGCAAGAATGCCAAAACTATGCGGCCCGCATTCTCAAAATGCGATCACATCTTGGGCTGCCTAGCTGTCCTTGAAATGGACAACAACTGTCCAGGTATGCGACCATTATGCGGTCCGCATACCTGATCTACGATCGCATAATGGACCGCAGATCTGCGCAATTCTGGGAAATTATATCCTTTAAGTTCCGGGGTACATTTACTTTAAAACAAAGGTCTGTTTTTAAGAACTTCTACAGTTATAACAATATAGGAACCTACCCGGGCATCGTCTTTAGTTAAAAAAAAGTTTTTACATGTCTTTACATCCCCCCCCCCCACTTAAAATCATTCGTCCTCGAACGAGGATCGGGGAATCATTTAGGTATGAAAGCACAAGATGCTAACCCCCAACTTTCACTAACTCCGATATTTTCTGAAACTTTTGCGAGAGTTTACTTTGTAATTAGGCCTATATTCCTGTCAGAGAGCCTCCGAAATGCACTTTTAACCAATTTCACACATTTTCAATTACCCCAACAACTTGCACATAATTCGGTTATCTCCACAAGTCGTATATATTCAACTACTTTAACCAGCTACACATAGTTCGTTTAACATCACAAATTTGCACATAATTAAACTATTACAATGAGTTGCACATAATTCAGCTATTTCAAGGATTTGCACATGATCCAACTATTCATAACACCTACAAATGTAGTACAAATTTGAGAAGTCAAAATAGTAAGATAATTAGTGGAGTGGGGTGTTCTTGCACAAAATTTGACACAAAGGTGTAATTGCTTAGAGATGGCAGTTCTCACGACCACTACTAGACTTATTCAAATAAATGGGGATATTTCTCTTTCATTACATTTTCCGCTTCCCACATGGCTTCTTCGACTTGTTGACTCCTCCATAATACATTAACTGAAGCGACCTCTTTGTTTCTCAATCTACGAACTTGCCTATCAAAAATAGCACTTGGAACCTCTTCATATGACAATTCTTCATTAATTTCAATGGTCCCGACTGGCACGTTGGCAGCTGGATCTCCAATTACCTTCTTTAGCGTGGACACATGAAACACTGGATGCACTAATGACATTTCAGGCGGCAATTCCAGCCTATACGCTACCTGCCCTATCCTTTGAGCGATCTGATATGGCTCGACATACCTCGGGTTCAATTTTCCTTTCTTCCCAAACCGCATCACTCCCTTCATGGGAGACACCTTCAAGAATACCCAATCATCTACTTGAACTTCCAAAATTCTACGACGAACGTCCGCATAGAATTTCTGACGACTCTGAGCAGTTTTGATCCTCTCCTGAATGACTCTAACTTTTTCCATAGCTTGGTGCCCAAGATCTGGTCCTAGCAGTTCCGCCTCACCAACCTCGAACCATCCAATCGGAGACCTACACATCCTACCGTACAATGCCTCAAATGGGGCCATCTGAATACTAGCATGAAAGTTGTTGTTGTAAGCAAATTCTATGAGGGAAAGTGATCATCCCAGCTACCCTTGAAATCTAAAACACAAGCTCGCAACATATTTTCAAGCGTATGAATAGTCCGCTCCGCTTGGCCATCCGTCTGTGGGTGGAAAGTTGTGCTAAGATTTACCTGAGTATCCAAACCTTGCTGAAATTTCCTCCAAAAGTTAGATGCGAACCGGGCCCCTCGATCCGAGATAATAGAAACTGGAGTGCCATGGAGTCTGACTATTTCTTTGAGATACAACTGAGTGTATTGTTCTGCACTATCGGTGGACTTGACTGGCAAGAAATGTGCTGACTTTGTGAGTCAATCCACTATTACCCAAATTGAGTCGAACTTGCGCTGAGTGCGGGGTAACCCTACCACAAAGTCCATATTGATCATCTCCCACTTCCACATCGGTATTTTCCATAAGCTACGTCAACCCACCGGGCCTCTGATGCTCGGCCTTCACTTGCTGACAATTCGGACACCTAGCCACAAATTCCGCCACACCCCTCTTCATACCATTCCACCAGAAAATCTCCTTGAGATCGCGATACATTTTCGTAGCACCTGGGTGTACAAAATACCTAGGATTGTAAGCCTCTACCATAACTCTCTCCGGATGATTAACCACATCCGGAACACATAGCCTCCCTTGACACCACAAAACACCGTCATCATTACCGAGTGAAAAAGCTGAAGTCTTGTGATTCAAAGTTGCTTCCCTCAACTGTGCCAAAGTTGGATCCCTGAATTGCTTTCCCTTGACTTCCGCTACAAGTTAAGACTCCGCTCCATTACGCACCACGACATTCCCCTCATCTGAGACCTAAAGACAGACCCCTAGACTAGCCAACTGATAAACCTCCCGAGCCAAAGGCCTCTGACCTGATTCCAAATGTGACAAGTTACCCATGGATTTCCGACTAAGAGCGTCGGCTACCATATTCGCCTTTCCTGTATGGTACAAAATATTCATATCATAATCCTTGAGCAATTCTAACCACCTCCGCTGCCTTAAGTTCAACTCCTTCTGATTGGATAAATACTGAAGACTCTTGTGGTCTGTGAACACATCCACATGGACCCCGTAAAGATAATGCTGCCAGATCTTCAATGCAAACACAACCGCCACTAGCTCCAAATCATGCGTCGGGTAATTCTTCTCGTGATTATTGAGCTTCCTAGAAGCATACGCTATTACCTTACCATACTGCATCAATACACATCCTTAACCAACCCTTGAAGCATCACAATACACCACAAACCCTTCTGAACCTTCCGGCAAGGTCAACAATGGTGTCGAAGTCAATCTTGATTTCAATTTCTGAAAACTCTTTTCACAAGCATCGGACCACTGGAACTTAATCACTTTCTATGTCAGCTTAGTCAATGGGGAGGCGAGAGTAGAGAATCCCTCCACGAACCTCCGATAATATCCAGCTAAACACAAGAAACTACGAATCTCCATCGGGGTCGTTGGCCTAGGCCAATCCTTCATTGCTACTATCTTTTGGGGATCAACCTGAATCCCTTCCCTGGAAACAACATGGCCCAAAAAGGTGACTGATTCTAGCCAAAACTCACATTTTGAAAACTTTGCATACAACTGGTGCTGATGAAGAGTCTGCAGAACTTCCCTTAGGTGATTAACATGATCTTCTTGACTCCGCGAATAAATAAGGATATCGTCAATGAAGACAATCACGAAGGAGTCAAGGAACGTTTTGAAAACCCGAATCATAAGACCCATAAAAGCTGCTGAGGCATTGATTAGCCCAAAAGACATTACCAGAAATTTGAAGTGCCCATAACGAGTCCTGAAGGCGGTCTTAGGAACATCCTGCTCCCTGATCTTTAACTGGTGATACCCGGACCGTAAATCAATCTTGGAGAAAAACCTAGCACCTTGCAATTGGTCGAATAAATCATCTATCTAAGGCAATGGGTATTTGTTTTTTATGGTGACTTTGTTGAGCTGCCGATAGTCGATACACATCCAGAGCGACCCATCTTTCTTCCTGACAATGAGAACCGGTGCGCCCCAAGGTGACACACTTGGCCGAATGAAACCCTTTTCTAACAGATCGTTCAATTGTTCTTTTAACTCTCTCAATTCTGCTGGCACCATCCTGTAAGGTGGAATAGATATTGGCTGTGTATCTTGCAATACATCAATTCTAAAATTGATCTCTCTGTCTGGCGGAATCCCAGGGAGCTCATCCGGAAATACTTCAAGAAATTCATTCACAACCGGTACGAACTTGGGAGCAGGCACCTCTGAAGTGGTGTCTGCAACCCGGACCAAATGATAGATGCACCCCTTTTTGATCATCTTAGAGGCCTTAAGATAGGAAATAAACCTACCCCTCGGCACAACATCATTCCCTTTCCATTCAATAACTGGTTCATTAGGAAACTCGAGCCTCATAATTCTGGTTCGGCAGTCGAGTTTAGCAAAGCACGAGTAGAGCCAATCCATCCCCATGATAACATCAAAATCTACCATTCCTAGCTCAATCAGATCGGCCATGGTATATCGACCACACACCGTGACAACACAATTCCTATAGACTCGCGGGGTCGTAATAGAATCACCAACCGGAGTCGACACTTAGAACGGCTCATGAAGTTGTTCGGGTTCCATCCCAAAACTCGAAGCAATGAATGGAGTAACATATGACAATGAAGATCCGGGATCAATAAGAGCATAAAAATCATGTGTTTGAACAGTCAGAATACCTGTGACAACATCTGGAGAAGCCTCAGCACTCTAGCGACCACTCAAAGCATAGAACCGACTAGGTCCCCCTTGACCCCATGCTCTACCCCTAACTGCACCGCGCCCTGCTGGTGCTGGAGGGGGTGCTGAAGACGTAGTGGCTGATGAACTGGATGGCTGAGCAGTACCCCTACCTCCCCCTTCTCTCTATTTTAGTCAGATAAATGTTAAGAATGAAGGGGAGGGGTGTTTTATTAAACTAGGGGTCGGGTTTTAAAATCAGAAATTAGAAGCCCCGAAGCAAGAAATGCGGTTAGGAATGCGATCGCATTCTTGCTATGCATTCCGCATTACTGTCGCATATATGGCCCTCAGCTGGGCCAAAAAGGAAGGTAGGCTTCCCAGGTATGCGACCACTCCGCATACCTGTTATACGATCGCATATTGCGTCTCATAACTTCTTCCGCAAGAATCAAGGTGCAAGAATGCGACAACTATGCGGCCTGCATTCTCAAAATGCGATCGCATCTTGGGCCGCATAGCTGTCCTTGAAATGGATAGCAACTGTTCAGGTATGCGACGACTGTGCAGTCTGCATACCTGATATGCGATCGCATAGTGGACCGCAGATCTACGCAAAGAAATTATATCCTTTAAGTTCCGGGGTACTTTTACTTAAAAACAATTCCGTTTTTAAGAAATTCTACAGTTATAACAACATGGGAACCTACCCGGGCATCGTCTTGAGTTAAAAAAAAATTTATACGGGTCTTTAAGGTTGTAGAAAGAAAATATAAAGGATAATAATAAATACTAAAACACCAATCCATTGATAAATATTAAAATGTCAAACAAATGCAGCTCAATGATCCGAACCATTATTTCAAAGCAAAATATGTTTAAAAACAAAATACAAAAAATGTCTTAGATGTCCATAAAAAATCATTTTCAAAATAAATGATGCTAATTGCAAGGCTACCCAGGAACTCGACGGGCCCATGATGGTGCAATAGTCCAATTCCCGAGAACAACTCCTTTCTCCATTGTCTGAATGATGTGGCCTTCCTCCTCTTGCTCAACTATTGCAATGCAGTCCATGTCTTCATCTTCCAAGAACAGATTCCTTATGCTATCTAGAACTTCGTCTTCTTCAGATCCCCACATCATGCCGGCTTGATGAAATGACTGGCTCAAATGTGGTACCGGCTGCTCAAGAGGTTAATAATGACCACACCTTAGCGATGACCAATTGTTATACTCATTCCAGATGTACTTATACCCAATCCCAAAGGTTGTGCCGTGACGCTTTGGTTGTATTGATTTAGTGATACCCTGGATATTCTTGCCATGACCTTTACCAGGTTTATACCTTGTCCATGCCAATATGATTTCTATCTTGCTTCTCCACCATTTATCTTTCTCAATTGCGTTGACACGCTCAATGCGATGGTATGTTTCTCCACCCAAGTTTCTTCTATTCTCGACAACTGGAACAATTTGATAGGTGTAAATGGAATTACTTCCGTCCCCATAGATGATTACTTCTTGATGGTTCCATTCGTACTTCACGGCCTGATGTAGAGTAGAAGCTACATCCCTAGAAGCGTGTATCCAAGGTCGTCCCAACAACAGATTGTATGTGGCGGATATGTCTAACATTTGAAATTCAACGTTAAACTAGGTTGGGCCCATGTGTCAACAAAGGTTGGTCTTCCCAATCGTGTCCCTTTGGGACCCATCGAATGCTTTCACGTTCATACTTTCCGCTCGTATCTCATGATGACCCTTACCCAACCTCTTCAAAGTAGTTAATTGATAGATGTTGAGACTTGAACCCCCGTCTATCAGTACCCTAGCAATTCGTCCTCAAACTGCACTGTGATACGCAGTGCCCTGTTGTGACTCAGTCCTTCCAGCGGCAGTTCATCTTCGTGAAAAGTGATCTTGTGTCTTTCCAATACTTGCCCTACCATATTGGCCATCTCCCCACTAGTAATGTTATTGGGTACATAGGCTTTGTTCAACACTTTCATCAAAGCATTCCTATGCGCCTCAGAGTTCTGTAGAGGTTTTGTTTAGATGATCAACCATAGAATATTCTCTCGCCTGCACCTTTCTCCAAACATCGTCTAGGCTAGTCTCAATGACAAGTGGCTTAGAAGTGGCTTTTTTTCTTGTTCCTACCAAATGTTCGGGCATATAAACCCTACCGGTTATGGTCATGCCTTGCGCTACACCTGTTTCCTCCATTTTCGCTTTTCCTTTCCTTCTTGCTTCCGAGCATAGTCCTAGGGTATAACATTATACTTAATGGACGGTGTTGGTGCTACCGTCACGGTGAAAGTTATATTCACTTTAACCTCAAATGTTGTTGGCGCGGCTGAGGGTGTTGTCACTACAACCTCAAATAGAGTTGGTGTGGCTACTTCAACCTGAATCGGTGCCTGCATTTGTACCACGATAGGTGTGACAGTGATTGGAGGTATTTTAGGATCATCCCCTTCACGAATGGGTCCAATTGACCCTTCTGGATCCCATTCTTCATCGGTTTCTATCACATTTACTCCCTCGTCCCAGTGATCCAGGAGAGGATTGTTACGGTATTAGGTGCAGCCTTTTTTGTCTGTATAACTTTGATGTCAATTAATGTCTGAATCGTATCCTTCAAAGTGCAACATTCATCAATAGTATGACCCTTCATGCATGAGTGGTAGGAACATGTCTTATTTTGATTAATCCACTAGGAGGAATTTTCCATAGCAAAAGTAGGAATGGGAGTGACATAACCGGCAACCTTCATTCTCTCGAACAATTGATCTATGGGTTCAGCAATTGGGGTGTATTTTCTGTGTGGTCTATGGTAAAAATCTGGTCTATGGTTTGGTAGTTTTGGCGGGCTGGTGGTGAATGATAGTATGCTGGCTTGTCATAAGTACGGTAAGCGGAGGCAGGTTGTTGGTATCTGGGAGGTGAAGGATGATATGTGGGTAGGGGTGTTTGGTATGTAGGAAGAGACTTAGGACCTTGGGCCACCATCACTGTCCCTTCGTGGCTTCATCAATCAGGTTTTTCAGGTCGCGCATGTCCAACATCAAATAAGCCCTTGCTAGATGCCCTTCTTCGTTGCCCTCTGCATTCTGACAATCCGAGATCCTTTTCATCATCTTCCCCTCAAGCTCCATCAACCCTTGCTCTTAATATATCAACCTCTCTTTTGATTTAGTAGCAATTGCTTTCCATTCATTGATGGCTTCCATGTCCCACTTTATGTTGTTCCAAATGCCTAGCTTCAGACTCGAAAACCCTCTTGCGCAACAACCTATATTTGACTTGTGCTTCATCTGCATCGTCAATAACTCTATTTTTCATATTAATCCTTGGCTTGACATCTCCCGCTATATCATCTACCAACCATGATGGGTGGAGGTACACATGACCGGCATGATAGCGATCTGGATCGATGGTATCTTTCTCCACAATGACCTTTTGATTCCACATATGTTGTGCCTCAAATTTGAATGAAATGGAATTCCCCTTAAAGTCTGCTTTGTACTGGACCATGTTGGAAACTCGAGGTATAACCTCCTTTCTCCCAGCTTGCCTCATTACCCTTATAGAAGCATAAGGATAGATTCCTCTTAACCCGATCAATGCTAGATGAGTGGTTTCTATTGTCCTGGTGATGAATTCGCTGCAAGGGAACCATTCGAACATCCAATTCACCTTTTCGTCAGTCAAATTGCTGAAGAAACGTACCCATACAACACTTCTAGGTTCTACAAACCTATTTGGGATAAATGTCATTATTTTTAGATGATGGTAGGCTATGTGGTCATTCAGTGGTCGTCGCAGAAGTTCTTGACGGTATTCACCTCTTTGAAAATGTTCTAGTAACCATACCTCCAGCAACAGATTGCAATGCTCGAAGTACCTATTCATTTTTTTTTGCAGCGATCTAGAGCCCAATACATTTCAACCAAGATCATAGGGATGATGGTGTAAGTTTTTCCCTCAATTCCCTTCATTAAAGTTCTAGAGACCATAAATAGGCGAGTGTGGATCCTTTCCCCCTTCACTGGAAATAACAACATCCCTAAAAAATAGACAACGAATATAATAACCCGGTGGTGTGTCCAACCAAAATAAGTAATGGAAAATATCATCATGGTGAAGGTGGTATGACTTGCTATGCCCGTAACGTTCATAAAGGAACTCAAATGGTATGTACGATTTCTTGAAACAGAGTAATTCGTCATTTTTCTTGAAACCCATCATTTTCTAGAAACCTCGGGGAGTGCGTTTTTCCGGTACTAATAAACCAGGACTATCCCATGGGAGCCCAGTGAAGCCTCCTATTTCCTCTAACAGAGGAGTAATTTCTGTTTCACCAGAATAGAAGACAACTCTTTTCTCATCCCAAAATATAGTGGTGGCCTTAATCAATGCGTTATTTGGCTGAATGTCCAATAAGGAGGGTAAATTCCTGAAGACCCTTTTCACATGGTTCTTGTCACTAGGTGAGAGGGTTTTCCACCAATCAAGCAGCAAAGGTGGGATGTTTTGAACCATGCCGAACCTGGGGACTTCGTGCCTCATTTTTGCAAAAAAAATAGAGTTAGCCCTTTTTCCCTGAGGATTTGACTATTCACACATTAATGATCAGCATACCGGCATGTTTTCTCCAAATAATGCACATATCTTGATGGTTGCCATTGGGATTATGGAAATCCCGTCAGACTTTGGATAAGGCTTGCCTTAGCGGGTTACATGAAAATAGCGGTTTAACCCATACTAGGTTTGGAAATGATGAATGCATAGTTGATATTTGAGTGGGGTTTCTAGAAGAGTATAGACTGGTACCTTCAAGCGGACAACTTGAGAGGAAAATGCACGGAATCGTCGACTGCTCCACTGATTGACTAGTTTAACCGCAAATAAGCCTTTCCAAATTTAAAAGAGTAATTTTGGAAGAGCGCGAACACTCCTCAAGCGCCGCTATGGTATTAATTGGGCACGAGTGGAATATGATGTGGAACATGATTTATACAAAGATAAATAACACATTCTCAAATATTTGCATGATAAAACATATGGAAGCAATAAGCACAGTATTGAGATGAAACATACAAGACATAAAAAAGAAAGAAAAAAAAACAAGAAATTAGTTTGTGTAATATAGCAAAATATGATAAAGTAAACGAGGGAGTAGGGGTGGGGAGAGACATAATGTAGCAGTTTTAAAAGCAACTTGGAGAAAATAAGTGCGACTAGAAAAAGTGATAGGCATGTTATAGCCAATTTGAGCAAGGAATGGTGGAGAAGGGAAGGGGTTGCATATTACTACGAATTCAAATAAAGCGAGAATAGGGGAGGGATGTGCATGGAACTACAAAAAGAAAATAGGAGCGTGATGTTCATGTGGCAGCAAATAAAAGACAAAGGAAGCACGTTTATCAGAGAAGAGTAATTCATATAAGCCATATTTGCTATGGTAAGAGCCTAAATATCCCCAGCGGAGTTGCCATGCTGTTGCTCCCCTTTTTCTCGTGAAATCGGGTTTCGACATATGAAAACTCTTTTAAGGAAGTATTAAACGAGGAGATTTTCCACCCAACGGTTTAAGGTGCGTTACGACACCTGTTTTTGCATATGACTTAGGTTTGACTAGTTTGCATCACCAAAGATCGGGTAAGGGCTCAAAATTACCTCGAAGAGAAGATGTTAGGCACTCTTCGAGGTCCACAACAGTGGGTTCCAACCGAACTCAAATTATATGAATTAGTATGATAAACAAAGGTATAAAGGGAAAGAAGTTTGAGAAATCTTATTATAAAAGGCTTTGAATAAATTAGTACAAACACTTGATTTACAAAAAAGGAAATAAGATGGGGGGAGGGGGTCCTAAGTTTTTTAGCCTAAAAGATCACCCCGTGCAACATAATAATACTTCGTAAATCAATGAGGCATTAGACCTCTATTTTGGATGGTTCTAGACTTTACTTAGGTTTCTCAGAAAATGTCAAAACTAGGCGACATATAAAAACATGTTAGACTTCACATATAGGAAGTTACCGGCTCAAGTTAACCTCCACAATTAGATATCAAATGCACGCAGAGCAGATTTTCATGTTAGGCAGTTTGAGATTAGGGGAACTTAACTCCCTATAGGCATGATTTCCAGGTGATAGGCATCGAGGCACGCAAGCAGTTTCAAGAACCAGCGAGATTCATAGACATGATCTCATAGGTTGTTACACACTGATTATTGAGACGGCAAATTCCTCAATTATGAGTCCTATAGATATTGCGCTTAGGCGATTTATGTAATAGAGGGAGTAGTAAATAAAAATTACTCGTACACTTGATAATGTCCTAAATGAGGGATGAACAATGTAAAAGGCGTCATTACCAGTTATTAAGGCGAGCAGTGGCATCCTATAGGCAGGATTTCTAACGATTAACATTTGGGAGCCTAATTTTATTATTAAACCTTATAGGCAAGTTTTCTAGATGAACAATGCAATGCAAGAACAAATGAGATGATTAGAGTCCTATCAGCATGGTCTCTAAGGGATATGCTGCAGTAATGCGAATTAATAGAAAATTCAACGATATTTATTTCCAACGGGTAGGTTCTCTAGCAACAAAGATATTGAGGAATTTGAGCTCATGCTTTACTAATAAACAAAGAGTGCAAGTGTGTGTATTTTTTATTAATGGCATGATTTCTACAATGTGCATAGAGAATGAATAACATAGAGCAAGTGCACCATTTAATCCTATAGTCATGTTATCTACCCATCACATATTAATATTAGAATTTACCCCATCCCCATTTACTAATACCGCAATTATTTATACAAAGACATGATTAAAGACCCAAATTAATAAGTAAAGTAGTAATATTACATGACAATAGACATGCCTATAGCAGGCCCAAACAAAACAACTAACGACCCAGCCTTGTTGGGCCTTCAATACTTCTGACATAGTACACTTAGGCCTTCAACAAAGAACCACACGATCACATGTCCATAGGGAAGTTCAAACCCTTTTCAATGAGCCACAACACCATGTATTGCATCACTTGGAACAACCAACATAAAAAATACAGTACATGATAGAAGTTCAAACCCCTTTCAATGATCCACAACACCAAGTATTGTATCAATTAGAACAACCAACATTAAAAAAATAGTACATGGGGAAGAAAAGCATTAGGATAATTTTGGAGGTTAAAAGAAATGACTAGGGCCAAGCCCCTAGTGTGTCAAAGTTCACAAGGGCCTCTACTGGACCCTGAGCAGTGCTCACACTAGGGAGGCCAACAAGGAACCTAGGTAGCCTTGGCTTTCATCCGGCTAAGAATAGGAATTCAGAATACCAGAGTAACAAGTAAAGAGAATGGACATAAATTCCCAGAATGAGCATATAGCACAAGTGGTCAAGTAGACCAGCAAATCTAGCCAGGTTCACATAGTCAAAGTACCACATAAACATACATCATAGGAATTAGGAAAGAAAACAAGTTTGCAAACATACATAGGTTGCGCTAGTTGACATTTAAGACTCTAAATTAACTTAAGTCTAACCTAATGCCATATTAATCAATGATTGGATAAAATGGAGGGATACATATGTTGATAATCACAAAAAGGAGAGAATAACGAATGAACCAAGGCATACCGAAAACATGTTAGCATAAGAGTAAGGTCCCAGTTAACAAAAATTAGAGTGTTTGTCTTTTGGAAAACCAGAATGGCATGAAACAACTTTAGAACAGACTTTAAGACAACATTAAAGATCATTCAAATATACACAAGACTCAGTAAAAAGTTCATTCAAGTAAGGGGAGGGGGGGTTCCATAGAGTTAGGGCACTATTTAAACACAATATGCAAAAAAAACATACGACAACAATATTGAAGTCCAAAATTAACATGTTAAGATGCTACAGGGCACATAACCAATCTTAGAAGATAAGAGATCACAAAGTGCAAATCATAGTAAAGCATACCATAAATAGTAGATTGTTCCCATATGTTCAACTAACATTGAATGACATTAAAATGGAACACTATCATAGTTGAACCTTACTCATATAAGTTCAGATGTGCAGAAAGAAGGAAAGAAATTAAACATTGCGAGGGTTTAAATCCTAACCAGTCGCAGATTCAAAAGAGTGCATCGTGTAATAGCAAAAAGCCCAATCCCCGATGGTTCAAAGCTTACAAGAGCCTCGAGAATGGGCTTCGAGCAGTGCTTGCACCAGATGAGGGTATTCAATAGTTTTAGAGAGTTTGAGTGTAACAATGAGTGAGTGAGTGAGAGACGAGGGTAGTGAAAATAGTAGCAGGAATTAGGATTCAAAAATATGTCTACGGGGTTTTATGAGAAGAGTTTATAGCAACATATTCCATATATAAAATAGGAGATACGGTAAACATTAAACACAAAATAAGGAAACATATACTAGAATCAATTAGAATTGATTTTTAGGGCAAATAATACATAAAACAAGGGGGTTCAGTAAATTAAGAGAATAAGGAAAAATAATCATGCAAATAACACTTAAAATGGGGAATACAACATAGAATAAAGAAAAAATATCATACGAAAATCAATTAGAGTCAAACTTAGGGCAAAATAAAGAAAAAAAGAGGGAAACACAGTAGATTAAATAGAAATAAGGAAAATATAAGTCAAATACAAAAAAGGAAGAGTATCAATCAAGAATCAGTAAATAAAAAAGAAAATTTGAAACCCTTGTTCAAAAAAGGAAGCATAGATGGTCGAAAATCTCGCTGATCGGACCATATGGAGTGCATATAGACGAAATATCGCCTGAATTTTAGAGATTGAAGGCGGTGGAATCCGATTTGGGACTATTACTTGCCAAAAATTGGGGCAAGTACTACGTAACACTATAGCCTTGCCGATAATACTGAGGTAACACATGAAAGGCAAGAAAATCATGGAAGGGATCCATGATTTAGACGGATTCGGAGAAGAATGAGGGAGAGACTATTATTAGAGAAGATGAGAGTAGAGAGAATAGAAGCGGCATGTTAGAGGGAATGATGTTAGGGTTTCTGGGTTTGGTAATTAAAATGAGGGGTTATTTGTGGGCCGTTGATCTTTCAAGATCAACGACCAAGATTTAAAAAAAGGGTGGGGTGGGTTGTTTAAAAGGGGAACCGATCGGGTTTTGTAAAGGGTCGTTTGGCTTTAGGATGGGGGTTCTGGGCTAAGGTGTTGGGCCATTTGGTCCAAAAATTTGCCTAATATTAGGCATATAATTAATTACAAAACAATTATTTTAAAAATAGTTAATAGATAATAAACTTATGAAATAAAATGATTAAAAATAATAAATCAATATTATAAAAAAATAAAAATGATACTTTGGCATAAATAATATAATAAACACAATTATTTGTAGAATATCGGCCATTATTGTAAAATTAAATATTCAGCTTAAAAAATGCAAATGTAATTATGAAAAGATATAATAAATAATATTTGAAATATGTATTATGGATGCAAATAATAATTTTTGGTAATTAAGTCATCACAAAATAATTTAAAGGTAATTACTAGATATTTATATAATAAAAATATAAGATAAATTAATTTAAACTCCAAGAATTATAGAAAATTATAAAAAAGGCTTGTATATGTTTTTGTAAACTAAATGATGATGCAGATATGCTATTTTGAAATTATATATGTATTTTAAAAATATGAGGGAAAATTGGGTATCAACAACGGTGACGACGGACTGTATAAGGGAGGCAGCGAGAGAGGTGTTGGGAGTTTCGAAAGGTTACTCTGGCGGGCACCGAGGCAAATGGTGGTGGAATGACGTGGTACAAGGTAAAGTGGAAGCCAAGAAAGCGGCTTACCTTAAGTTAGTAGAGAGCACCAACGAGGATCAGAGAAGAACGAACATAGAAAGATATAAGGAGGCTAGGAAAGAGGAAAAATTAGCGGTCACAGAGGCTAAGACTGCTGCATTTGGTCGGCTGTATGAGGAACCTAGGGGCAAAGGTGTGGACAAGAAGTTATTTCGACTGGACAAAGCGAAAGAGAAGAAGGCTCGCGACCTGGATCAAGTGAGGTGCATCAAAGACGAGGAAGGTCGAGTATTGACGGAAGAGGACCAGATTAAACAAAGATGGCAGTCGTAATTTTGTAAACTTTTGAATGAAGAGGGGGATGAACACATCGTTTTAGGGAAATTAGGTCACTCCAAGAGCCACCGCGACTTTAGGTATTATAGGCGCATTAAGGTTGAGGAGGTTGTGGGTGCGAGGGGTAAGATGAGCCGGGGTAAAGCGACCAGACCAGACGAGATACGAGTAGAGCTTTGGAGATATGTGGGTAGACCAGGCTTGGGGTGGCTGACCGGTTGTTTAATGTTATCTTCAGGATGAAGAGGATGCCTGATGATTGGCGGTGGAGTACAATGATTCCAGTGTACAAGAACATAGATGATATCCAGAATTGTAACAACTATAGGGGTATCAAGTTACTAAGTCATACCATGAATGTTTGGGAGAGGTTGGTAGAAGGGAGGATAAGGAGGGCGGTGTCTATATCGGAAAACCAGTTCGGGTTCATGCCGGGTCGTCCTACTATGGAAGCTATCCACCTTATTAGGAGGTTGGTGGAACAATATATGGATAGGAAGAGGGATTTTCATATGGTGTTAATTGACCTAGAGAAGGCGCATGACAAGGTCCCCAAGGACGTTCTTTGGATATTTTTGGGGGCGAAAGGTGTGTCGGTGGCTTATATTAGGGCGATAAAGGATATGTATAATGGAGGTATGACTTGGGTTAGGTCTGTGGGAGGTGACTCAGAGTCCTTTTCGGTAGTTATGGGGTTACACTAAGGGTCTGCTCTTAGCCCATTCTTATTTGCCCTGGCGATGGGCGCACTGACACACCTTATACAAGGAGATGCGCCATGGTGTATGTTATTCGTTGATGATATAGTTATGATTAACGAGATTCGAGGCGACATTAATGGGAGACTAGAGGTATGGAGGCAGGACCTGGAGTCTAAAGGTTTCAAGTTGAGTAGGACTAAGATGAAATATGTGGAAGGTAAGTTCAGCGATATGACGGGGTAAACAGACGTGGAAGTCAGGCTTGACTCTCAGGTCATCCTC
The DNA here is from genome assembly GCA_005239495.1 of Nicotiana undulata. Classification (NCBI taxonomy): domain Eukaryota; kingdom Viridiplantae; phylum Streptophyta; class Magnoliopsida; order Solanales; family Solanaceae; genus Nicotiana; species Nicotiana undulata. The sequence continues at coordinate 27,902 of MDKH01129889.1, read as the reverse complement.
AAGAGAGAAAGTTTTAAGTACTTAGGGTCAATTATCCAAGGAGATGGGGAGATCGACGGGGATGTTATGCACCGTATTGGGGTGGGGTGGATGAAAAGGAGGTTAGCGTATGGAGTCCTGTTTGATAAGAATGTGCCACCAAAACTCAAAGTTAAGTTCTATAGAGTGATGGTTAGACCGGCCATGTTATATGGGGCTGAGTGTTGGCCAGTCAAGAATTCATATATCTAGAAGATAAAAGTAGTAGAAATGAGGATGTTGAGATGGATGTGTGGGCACACTAAGCTGGATAAGATTAGGAATGAAGATATTCGGTAGAAGGTGGGCGTGGCTCCGATGGACGACAAGATGCAGGAAGCGCGACTTAGATGCTTTTGGCACGTGCAGAGGAGATGCCTGAATGCCCCAGTTAGGAGGTGTGAAAGGTTGTCTTTGGAAGGTATGAGAAGAGGTAGAGGACGGCCTAAGAAGTATTGGGGCGAGGTGATCAGACAGGACATGGTGCGACTCCTGATTTCCGAAGACATGGCTCTTGATAGAAAGGTGTGGAGGTCGAGCATTAGGGTCGTAGGTTAAGGGGTAGTCGAGCGATTTTCCTCTTTGTCCTTGTTTCCCTCTTTGTACCGTCGAGTATGATAGTATTTTGTCTAGCACTGTTAGCTACATATGTTGTGTTTCACACTTTTGCATAATATTTGTGTTACTACTTTCCATTTATTTGATGTCTCTCACGTTGTTAAATTTATTTTTCGGATTTTTTGTTGTTGTTAGAGCTAGTTTCAATGAGCCGAGGGTCTCCCGGAAACAGCCTCTTTACTCCCTCCGGGGTAGGGGTAAGGTCTGCGTACACTCTACCCTCCCCATACTTCAGTGGTGGGAATTTACTAGGTCGTCGTTGTTGTTGTTGTTGTAGGTAATTTTCATTGTTTGTTTGATATAAATATTTTCTTATTAATCCCTACCATGTTTATTATAAACTAAGTTGGAATTTTTCTTAGTTTAGTATAGACAATTTATTATCTTATTAGCATTAGTCTAGTTGGTATGGACGTTGTCATAGTAGTAGGTTGGGAGTATATCGGTAAATGGATAAAGACATCAAATTGCTAGATTTAGCATATGAGGACAAAGATAACAATATCAATTGTAATTCAAAGGTAATCTACTACTACGACAAAAATAAATTTTAGTAGTAACAAAAATGGGTTTTAGCAGCAATAAAAATGGCCGCCAAACTTATGGGAATTTGACCGTTGTAACAGCGTATACGGCCCCGATTTCACTATTTGATCGAGATTAGAATGTTGCATCGAAATCTGACTTCAACTAAATCAAGAGGATAAGGCACCGGGTTCGAGATCGAGGTTGATAACAATCGAATCCAAGTGATACATGCACGCAATAAGATCGGAGGCTACATAGTAACGGAAAAGCGAGATACCCGTGACTTGTCAAGGATCACGACGTAAATCTCGGAACATATCAAATTAGGAACGGATAATTAGCTAATCATGAGATTTCCTTCTGTAAATAGAGTTATACCATAAGTAGAATTCCTTGCAATATAAAGGGTGTTCTAATCATTTGTAACACATCATTTTTATTCACAGAGATTAAAGAAATATAACTCTTTCTTCTTGCCTATATTATTGTTCATCAGCTTGCTCTATTTTCTAATTGTTCTTGTACCTATCAGTTTGAGAGTACTTCGACTCAAGGGTTGAGTTCTATCTGAACAACTGGTTTGCTTTAGTAATAATTTAATTCTATCGTTTATCTTCTTATTTATAAATCGGTATTGTGAATCGCATATCTTTAAAACCACAATATAAGTTTAATTGTTATCTAAATTTTAGGGTAAACAGTTTGGCGTCCACCGTGGGCTAAGAATAATAGTGATTGCTTAATACTGATTTCGATAACACACACTACTTTATCTTGTTCTTGTAAGTGTTTTTGTTTACAGGATAAATCATGTCAAACTCACAAATAGCACCCCTCGGATTTCACAGGGAAAATGACAATATAGCCGCCCCAGGGATCGAGCTTGTTACACCCCATATTTTAGTACGCGAAAGTACGTCATAAGTCAATTAATGTAAGATTGTAAATGAGATCCTCTTTGAAAGTCTATAAAGTGATTTAATGTGTTTACACCTCGTACTTCATATGTCACCATCATTATAGGATTATCTACTGTAAACTCAAAAAGGACGAAATCCGTCTACAAGGATAAGAAAGATTTACCGAAGTCTTAAGTAAGTTAAGATAAATACGAAACTTCCTAATCAAGATTGAAATAATTTTAAAGTCATGATATAACTATATATGATGTTTGGATATGAATTATAAAGTTTGGGAAAAATCGAATTTATGTTGCGGAAAAATAACCGACTAAGGATTTGCCTTGTAATGAAGTGTTTTGAGAATTACATCTCATGTGTTATATGAGGTCTTTTTGGGAGATATAATATACCCAAATTAAGGTCTTGTAACATAGTTTCTAATGATCCAAACCATTTATTCATACGACATCGGGGTAGAGAAATATGGATTTTTAAAGTAGGGTCGCCAAGTCACGTTGCTGCACTTCGGAGAAACTGGAAGGTTTATAGGCCCAGTTGCGACACAGCCTTTATATGGAATTAAAGTTCTATGCGTCTATTTTCCAACGCTGCAAACCGTTTGCCAATAGTCTATCAAAATAGAGAGATAAAAGTGTCTGAAGTGGCACTACTCAAGCTGCCAAGCAGGCAACTTACCCACTTGCTTGGAGTATTGAGGTTGTGGGCTAATAAGTTATCTTATCCTTTGTATATCTCATAATTATGCACAGAAAACATACACCAGAACACTCTCAATTTTGTCTAAGAACTTGTCCAAGATCCCAAGAACCAAACTAAAGGGAAATTAACTCAAGTCATCATCAAAGGTGTTAAAGACTACAAAAGAATGCTTCTATGATGTTGTGGTGTGATTGAGAGCTATTATGAGCTAAGTTGAGGTAGGGTTTCAAGTTGTAGCTTCTGTCCAAGGTATGTATAAAATCTTCTTGATTGTGCCTAAGTCTAATCTTGTGTTGATTGTGTTGTTTGAGTGAAAAATCATAAGATAGGACTTGAAAGAACATGGGATATGGTTTTCTCCTTTGTTGGGCTGTTTTGCGGCTAAATATATGGTTTGTGGTGGATGGAAATTATGAGAAATAATTGGATATTGTCGTGGATGCGGTGTTAATTAAGTTGATTGAAGAAGAAAATATGAAAAAGAAGTGATTGGCGATAAAAATTAAGGTGCTAGACGTATGAAGCAGTTTTGGAAGCCATTTTGTTGATGTTTTAAACTAGAAATAATATGGTACATATATGTATGATGTTATGAAGCTTGTATACTATTTTATGGGATACGAGTTGGATTCCATTTATACCTTGTTATGAGTAAATATGAGCTTGCCGCTCAATATGCGTGTTAAGATAATCGGAGAAACACATATTGGATTTGTGTACGGCTTAAATCGGGCAGGCCAATTTTATGCTCTTTCGATGGTTCGTTTGGGAAAGATTCCAGATACGGCCTTAAGTCCGACCTCGAGTCTTCGAAATGTTCGCCTTCGAGGTATTACGGGCATCCAGGCTAGCAAAATGAGATGGCACGAAGATTGAGGCGAACAACTTGACAATAAAGTGTAGCTCCGCGCTCAAGCGTTAAACGGATCAAATCAATCACGGATCCTTGTAATAAATTCTAGTTGTACTATGTTGGTTCTCCCCCTCCTATATAAAGGGGACCCTTATTATTCCAGAGGACAACAAAAAAATATTGAATACAAGGCACAAGAACATTCTCTGCTTTAATACCAAACATCCTCTATCTCTCTTTATTGGCTCATTTACATACATTTATTGCTTTCCATCATCCGATCTTCATTTATAGCTTATCATTGATCATAAATAGTATATCACAAGGCCTATAAGCATGTTATAGCTTCACCAGCCATCTGACCTAGGCCCCGAATTTTGGTCTCAAGGACCCTCGAGGTCAGCGCCGAGTTTCTGACTTAAGGCACTCTGGTTTGCTTTCTTTAGCTTTCTAATAGTTTTCGTTCTACTGTGTCCAAAAACACTTATATATAACTCTTCAATAATTGGTATTAATATAAATCATATATTTTTAGAACCACTGAATTAAATATAATTGTAGTTACCATTTTTACGGTAAACAAGATTATATTGTTGTTGTTGCTATTGTTCGTTATAGTTGTTGTTGTTGGGCTATTGATGCCTCTTAGTGGTGTTAGGGATGTATTAAAAATAGGGGAGCTGCAGCCCGATTTTTCTTAATCATACGACTAGCCAAATACGATGGTACGTCATTATATGTTTACGACAATATCATTTCACTTGTTGTAGATGCAAGAAGTTGTGTTGATCATGGTTGAGTAATAAGGAAGAGATCATACATGTATGTTAAGGCTAAACCTATCTTAATTTTTGCATGATCCAATAACTATATGTGTTTGATAACGAGACATAAAGAGAAGTTCATACTCACGAATGTATATACATTATCCTAGTCTCATAAGTTACAGTATTCTCCCTTATCGGGACTTCATATTCAATTGAGTATTGTCTTCTTCTAGTCAAGAGAGCAGAGATACTATATATACAGTATTACAGTACTTTCATTACTATCGAGCTATAATCGACGGGCAGGCCCCTTTTGGGAAACCTCTTATCAGATGGTAAGTTATATACCGAGCCTACTGTGGCCGAGCGCCTATGAGTGAGCCCAGAAAGGCTGAGACACAGAGCCTAGTATGGCCGAGCGCCTATGAGTGAGCCTACTACGGTAGAGCAGTTATATATACCAAGCCCTATAAGGTCGGACATCTATTTTACTTACTATATTGAGAGGATTGAGTCAGTATCAGCAGGTAAGCATATCTTCAGATTATCTTTGACTCCCAGTTTCTTTCAGTTATTATATTATCAGTTCACTTTCAGCTTTCAGTTATTCTGTTGCCTTATATACTCGGTAAATTATTCGTACTGACGTCCCTTTTGCCGGGGACGCTGCATTTCATGCTTGCAGGTCCGGATAGAAAATTTGATAACCCTCCCAGGCGACAGATTCAAACATCAGCTTGGTTGGTAAGCTCCACTTCCTCGGAGTTACTAGGTCTAGACCTTAGAGTTTATTTTATATATACAGGTTTGATGGGTAGGTTGAGGCCCTGTCCCCGACCATGGTACAGTTCAATTATCCCTAGAGGCTTGTAGACGAGTCCTGTATATTTTGCATATCAGTAGATTTTTTCACGGCGGCTCCGTCAGCCTGCACATTTATATATATCAACTTTTGGGTATGTTTATCCCTTATATGAGAGAGAATTTACTTTCAAATGATTCAGAATATAGCCTCATCAGCCTAAGTTGTGGGTTACCCCTCCAGAGTTCAAAATTATAGTGTAGTATGCTCAGGCCGAGTATGGCGTCGGGTGCCCGTTACGGCCCATCGGTTTGGGTCGTGATAAAAGTGGTATCAGAGCAGTTCTGTCCTAGGGAGTCTACAAGCCGTGTCTAGTAGAGTCTTATTTATGGGTGTGTTGTGCACCACACTTATAAGCAGGAGGCTACAAGGCATTTAGAACGGTCACTCTTTCTTCTTACTCCAGATCGTGTGGTATAGCTCGGTTGTAAGAATTTCATGAACTCCTAAATTCTATTTTATTCGTAATACAACGATACCTACACCGTGAAAGATAGTTGGTAATAGATGTAATGTGATTGTGGAAGAGTTGAGCCAGAGGAACTCGGTTTTGCATCATGCTTATGCTGAGTAAATGCGAGGTATTCAGCAAATCATGGGTGTACTAAGATGTGTAAGCTTCTTGATAAGGATTCTAAGGCAAGAATACCTATCCACTCGTATAGTAAAAATGATTAAGAGAATGGGAAGGTAGACACAAGTTTCAGCAAGTAAAAGAAACAAGGTGAAGAAGGGTACATATAAATATTTACATTAGTATGACTCAAGCCTTGAGTAAACAAAAAATAAGAAAAAAAAAAGAAAAAAGAAAAAAAAGGGAATGTTAGGCATTCCGAAGAGCCAGTGACATGAAGCAGGGGGAGCTAAAAGTGAAAGAACATTCTGCTAAAATGTTCAACATAAAGTAATAGACAAAAAGATTAGTCGGAGAATAAGAAGAGAGTGAATGAAGCATTATGATTAAGAAGTCATAAATGGATTATAGCGGTAAGTCAAAATATGGAACGATGACAGAGTCTATTGTCAAGTGAAGGAAAAAACAAGAGGTGACATGCCTTGAGGCAAGAAAAGAGTATAAGAGAAAAAGTCGTATCCCCATTTCAAAAAAATGAGTTGGTGACTCCAACGTGATTACTAGAAGGAAACGTTAGGCCCACAGAGTAATAAAAATTAGTATGGGATAGTGAACAAGATATACTGAACATGAATTAGGGATCAGAAGATTTGATAATAATCGACATCGTGAGAATTTCAGAGATTGTGTTCCAGTAATAATAGAATAGACAACAGATGAATGACCTTTAAAGTTCAAAGGAAGACGCTTTTAAAGAAAGCACAATGAGCAGAGTTAAGCTTAAGAGACTAAGTGTACCAGTTACACTAAGTATCACCCTTGTGCACAAAAAATCAATCACCCTTGGTATAGAAGGGTTACCGGAAGGCGAGTAAGATGTCAATGAAGATATGAAAAGAAAAAGAAAAAGAAATGCCAAAGATGAAGAGGTAACTATGGAATAGTAAAGGAAGAATGTGGTAAAATGGAGAACGGAACGAGATTGCATTTATTCAAATCCTAAAGATATTCTATGATTTCAGAACATGATGCAAGCGCGACGTTAGGGAGAGGCAGTAGGGGTTCCCCCGTGATGTTGTTGGTTAATAAGGAGCCAATATGAGAGGTAAGTTAAGACAAATGATATAACCCAAGAGAGATTACACGAAATATAGATATGAGAATTGACCAACGAGTAGTTAGTAGTTGATTTAGGAAGAGTGTAGTTATAATTAGACAAAAGAAAACAAATAAATCAACAGATCGTGCAAGATAAATGTATTGAACCCCAGCTTATGGAATTCAGTCTCATAGATAGCAATTGTTGAAAAGAAAAAAAGTTCATATAGGAGTTGGTATAATTAAATGTATCATATAAGTGTTACGGAAATAAGAGAGAGTTCCACTAAGGTGAATTTAAAAATTTTAGTTTAGAAGTAACCCTACGAGCATTAGGTCACGGAGGTATGTAACTAAGGATATTTGTAGGTGAGTAAGAACATCGAAAATTCCTTCAGGTATACAATATAACAAACTCGCAACTTAACAAGAGCCATACGGTCTCCCTAAGTACTACACAGAAAGACTTGTTGTGGAAAAAGGGAAGAAGGCTTCAACTTAAGCATAATTACATAAAGAAGAAATGGTCCTGTAACAATAGTCTCACTACAATATTGTATACACTTCATAAGAAAGTGGCACCATCATGGCTAATGAACGGGAATTAAAAAAAATCAAAGGTGATATTTGAGATCATATGAGTTACGGGAAATTCCAGTATTTGTGGGCAACAAGATTAGCCAAGTATTCATGCAACAAGTGGAAGAATGACCAGGAAAATTCATTGCTTACATTTAAAGACAAATCATTGCTTACATTTAAAGACAACTGAGAATGCACAAAAGGAAATCTATGGTGCTAGCAGTTTAAAGGAAGATTTCGAGTAGTATAAATAGATATGTGTAGGTCGTAAGCTAAAATATGGTAAAGCGACATGGTTTTAGGTAGACATGAGTACGCATAAGAAAAGATGAGTGAGAAGGTGACGAGAATAGGTAAGTCCTCAGGATTAACCCATCACAACAAGAGAGCTAATGGTTTCCATAAGTCATAAAAAGCTCAGTATAGCATGAGTGAACTCAGAGGAGTTTAAGACTAGGAGAATTTAGATTAGATGGAATGCTGCCCTAGTGGTAGAACAAGGGTGTAATTGTGATAGATAATAGGATGACATTTAGGCCTTTGATTGGTAATAATTCAAAGAAAAGCGATATCATGAATTGTACAGGATTAAAATACCCCATAAGGTGAATAGCGTTGGGATGCTATGCACGTGGAACAGTAAAATCACTTCAGATGTTCTCCGATGAGACGTGAGCCCTAGTGACAATGTATTATGTAAGAGGTCTCATGTTGTCAGTGGTAGATATAGATCAACATTAAGGTGAATCAACACTAGATGGATGAAAATTCCAAAGTATGAGATGAGGTTATGATGACATACCTTAGATGAACAGTAATAAGGAAGCATTAAAAGACTTAGATTTATAAATATATAGGGTATGCAGTGAGAGAGTAACCTCGAGTTGGGTAGCATACCTCGATAATATTAAACCAAAGTATACTATGGTATGACCTACTTAGATGCACTAAAACCATAAGGATAGATAGCCAACGCTAAGAAACAAAATATAGCAATAGTCGTAAGTTCGGCAAAGTACCAAGCAAAGAACTCCTGTGCACCTATATATGCTGCGAGGGACATCTTGTCATAGTTCTGTATATGTTTACAAAGCGAGGCCAAGATATTGGAAAAAAATTGGAGAAAAAAAAAGAGAGAGAGAAGATCCGCACATAAAACGACAGAGTCATAAAGGCTGCATCACAAAAGGTAGTCAAAGTTACGAGATTGGAAGAATTTTGATCATACGTCGTGATGTGAGAAGAGGCCTAAAGGGGGGAATGCCCTGGCCTTTGAATTTATTCATAGAAAAATTTCGTAGATAGTGAGGACAAAAATAAAGTATTCACATGATCAATAGCTTATGAGACTGATAAGCATATCAGTAAACATTCGAGGACGAATGTTCCAAAGGGGAATGATATTACACCCCATGTTTTTGTACGTGAAAGTACGTCGTAAGTCAATTAATGTAAGCTTGGAAATGAGATCCTCTTTGAAAGTCTATAAAGTGATTTAATGTTGTTACACTTCGTACTTCATATGTCACCATCATTATAGGATTATCTACTGTAAACTCAAAAAGGACGAAATCCTTCTACAGGGATAAGAAAGGTTTACCGAAGTCTTAAGTAAGTTAAGATAAATATGAGACTTGATAGTGAAGATTTAAATAAATTTAAAGTCATGATATAACTATATATTATGTTTGAATATGAAGTATAAAGTTTGGGAAAAATCGGATTTAAGTTGCGGAAAAAAAAAACCGACTAAGGATTTGCCTTGTAATGAAGCGTTTTGAGAATTATATTTCACATCTTATATGAGGTCTTTTTGGGGAATATCATGTACCAAAATGAAGGTCTTGGAACATAGCTTCCAACGTTCCAAACCATTTATTGATACAACATCAGAATAGATAAATATGGATTTTTAAAATAGGGTCGCCAAGTCATGTTGCCGCACTTCGGAGAAACTGGCAGGTTTATAGGCCATGTTACGATGAAGTTTTATCCCAGTCTATTGAGAGTTACATGGATATTTTTATATGGAATTAAATCCCTATGTGTCTAGTTTCCAACGCTGCAATCTATTTGCCAATACGATATCGGAATAGAGGCATACAAGTGTCTGAAGTGGCACTGCTCAAGCTGCCAAGCAGGCAACTTACCCACCTACTTGGAGAATTGGGGCGGTGGGCTTATAAGTTATTTTATCCCTTGTATATCTCATCATTATACACGTAAAACTTACACCAACACACTCTCAATTCTCTCTAAGAACTTTTCCAAGATCCCAAGAACCAAACTAAAGGGAAATCAACTCAAGTCATCATCAAAGGTGTTAAAGACTATAAGAGAATTCTTCTATGATGTTGTGGTGTGATTGAAGGCTATTGTGAGCTAAGTTGCGATGGCGTTTCAAGTTGTAGATTCTGTCCAAAGTATGTATAACATCTTTTTGATTTTGCCTAAGGCTAATCTTGTGTTGATTGTGTTGTTTGAGTGAAAAACCATAAGATAACACTTGAAAGAACATGGGATATGGTTGTCTCTTTGGTTGGGCTATTTTGTAGCTAAATATATGGTTTATGGTGGCTGGAAATTATGAGAAATAATTTTAAAATGTTGTGGCTTCTGTGGTTAACCTTTCCTAGGTGTTAATTAAGTTGATTGAATAAGAAAATATGAAAAACAAGTGATTGACGATAAAGATTAAGGTGCTAGACGTATGAGGCTGTTTTGGAAGGCATTTTGTGGATGTTTTAAACTAGAAATAATATGTTACATATAAGTATGATGTTTTGAATCTTGTAAACTAATTTATGGGATAAGAGTTGGATTAAATTTATATCTTGTTATGAGTAAAAACGAGCTTGCCGCTCAATATGAGTGTTAAGATAATCGGAGAAACACATATTGGATTATATTGTTGTTGTTGTTGCTATTGTTGGTTATAGTTGTTGTTGTTCGGATATTGATGACCCTTAGTGGTCTTTGGGATGCATTAAAACTAGGGTAGTTGCTGCCCGATTTTCCTTAAGTCATACGACTAGTCAAATACGATGGTACAACATTATATGTTTACGACAATACCATTTCACTTGTTATAGATGCAAGAAGTTGTGTTGGTCTTTGTTGAGTAATAAGGAAGAGATCATATAGGTATGTTAAGTCTAAACCTTTCTTCATTTTGGCATGATCCAATAACTACATGTGTTTGATAACGAGACATAAAGAGAAATTCATACACCCGAATTCATATACATTATCCTAGTCTCATAAGTTACAGTATTCTCCCTTATCGGGACTTCATATTCAATTGAGTATTGTCTTCTTCTAGTCAAGAGAGCAGAGACTATATATACAGTATTACAGTACTTTCATTACCATCGAGCTATAATTGACAAGCAGGCCCATTTTGGGCAACCTCTTATCAGATGGTAAGTTATATATCGAGCCTACTTTGGCCGAGCGCCAATGAACGAGCCTAGAATGGCCGAGATATGGAGCCTAGTATGGACGAGCACCTATGAGCGAGCCTACTACAGCAGAGCAGTTATATATACCAAGCGCTATAAGGTCGAACATCTATTTTACTTACTATATTGAGAGAGTTGAGTCAATATTAGTAGGTAAGCATATCTTCAGATTATCTTTGAATCCCAGTTATTATATTATCAGTTCAATTTCAGTTTTCAGTTATTATGTTTCCTTACATACCGGTACCTTATTCGTACTAACGTCCTTTTACCAGGGATGCTACATTTCATGCATGTAGGTCCTGATATACAATTGGATAACTCTCCCAACCGACAGAGTCAAACATTAGCTTGGTTGGTAAGCTCCATTTTCTCGGAGTTACCAGGTCTAGACCTTAGAGTCCATTTTATATATACAGGTTTGATGGGTAGGTCGACGCGCTGTCCTGACCATGATACAGTTCAATTATCCCTAGAGGCTTGTAGACGAGTCCTGCATATTTTGTATATAAGTAGATTTTTCACGGCGGCTTCGTCAGCCCGCATATATATATATATATATATATATATATATATATATATATATATATATATATTAGCTTTTGGGTATGTTTATCCCTCATATGAGAGAGATGATTCTGAATATAGCCTCATCATCCTAAGTTGTGGGTTACCCATCCAGAGTTCACATGTATAGAGTGGTACGCTTGGGCCGAGTATGGACCATCAGTTTGGGTCGTGTAAGAGTTGCCCCATGCTGATTTCGAGGGAGCACCAATTGATAATCCATTCGACGTCAGTTCACATATCGCCTTAAATGCAAAGTTGGGCGCTGATCCTGAAGGAAGAGTACGCAGGAAAGGCCAATGTGGTGGTCGAGGAATGTCGGGCGATTGCGGAGTCAGCCTCTAGGTGATATTCGAAATGCTATAGGGCTAACAAGCCGCTAAATGCACAACTACATAACCAGCATCGAGCGCCTAGTAGGGTCAAACCAGAAGTCATCCACAGAGCTGAGCCAGCGCCGGAAAGATCGAATGCCAAAAAATCGGGGACTAACACCGTCGTAATGAAGATGCTCGCGGAGCTCACTAAGAAAATTGAATCGGGAGAAAAAAATCGAGGAAAATGATTAGAGAGTAGATACATACATATCCTGGCTTGATCAAATACCTTGGACACTACCGATTTTAAAAGGTATGGAATCAATAAAGTTTGTGCAAAATCCGTTCTCCCCAAGCGCGGCTCCGAAGCCTAATTTGAAGAATTTTTGCATGCCGGAAATACCTAAGTACAACGGGACCACCGATCCTAATGAGCATGTCACCTCCTATACATGCACCATAAAAATAAATGATTTGGTAGATGATGAGATCAAATCTAATCTATCGAAGAAATTTGGAGAAACCTTATCAAATGGAGCAATGATCTGGTATAACAATCTACCACCTAATTCCATCGACTCCTTTGCCACGCTTGAAGACTCATTCGTAAAGGCACATGCTGGGGTAGTAAAGGTTGCGACGAGGAAATCAGACATTTTCAAGGTTAAATAAAAGGATAACAAAATTCTGAGGCAGTTTGTATCTCGGTTCCAGATGCATGATTGGGTTGTTCAAGCCTTCATGCAAGGTTTGAACCAACAAAGTTCGGTGGCATCACGTCAACTGAAGCAGAATTTAATTGCATATCTGGCGGTAACCTGGGCCGATGTACAAAATTGGTACCAATCTAAAATTAGGGTCGAGGATGGTCAACTGGGAACCCCCTCCGGTTCCGTCTATCCGAACAGGACCATTGGTAGAAATCAGAGGGATATCGATAGAGAACCTCGGTCGAATAGAGACCGATATTAGCCATACAACTCAGATCGCAAAAAATGCGACCCAGGATGCAATCTTATCCAAAACGATTGAGGGTAGAGATCTCGAGGACTCATGAGCAAAAGTGGTTTCGATAAACATGTCGATCCCACAGAAGCACCACGATTATTAGAGTACAACTTCAGTATCGACGCATCAGGGATTGTGTCGGCCATTTGGAGAATCAAAGATACAAGATGTCCCAGACCCATACAAACCGATCCTTCCCAAAGAAACCCTAGTCTAATATGTAAGTATCACGGCACGCATGGCCATCGAAACAAATACTGCACACAACTGAGGGAGGAGGTAGACCGTCTATTCAACGAGGGCCACCTTCGAGAGTTCTTTAGCGATCCAGCTAAGAACCATTTCAGAGACAGGGACACCAACAAGAAAAATGAGCAGGAACAACCACAACACGTGATTCATATGATCGTTGTGGGGTCGATATTCCACAAAGGCTCGTGTTCAAACGCGATAAAGTATCAATTACTTAGGAAAAACAAACCCGCGATTATGTGCTAGAAGGCACCATATCATTCAACGACGAGGAAGTAGAGGGGATCTCCCAACCTCACAATGATGCTCTGGTAATTTATATCATTATGAATAAAATTCAGGTTAAACGTGTATTTATTGATCTAGGGAGCTCGGCCAACATTATTCTATTGAGGGTCGTGGACCAGCTCGTCCTACAAGATCAAATCGTACTCGCAGCCCAGGTCCTCGATGGTTTCAATATGGATAGTGAAACAACTAAAGGTGAAATCATTTTACGGGTAAACGTAGTTGGGACTGTTCAGGATACCAAGTTCCATGTAATCCAGGGCGATATGAGGTGTAACACGCTTCTCGGAAAACCTTGGATACATAATATGAGGGAAATCCCTTCAATACTTCACCAATTGCTAAAATTCCCAACACCGGATGGAGTGAAAATGGTATATGGGGAACAACATACTGCAAAACAAATGTTCGAGGTCGATGAGGTAATACTGATATCGACGCTCTCATCAACAAAGGGATCGGAAACCAAATGTAAACAGGAGATTAAATAGAAACCACAACCACTAGCCTCGACTCAGTCGGAAAAGCAGGGAATAAAAGAGGATGACGACTACTGGATCCCTTGATCCTTCATTATCCCTGAAGATTCTGATGTCACCAAATAAGCAGTCGAAGAGCTGGAACAGGTTATATTGATCGAATACTTACCTTATCGAAAGGTATACCTGGGTATGAGGTTAACCCCCGAACGCAGGAAGAAACTCATTAAATTTCTTATTGATAATATAGATTGTTTTTCTTGGTCCCACTTACATATGACAGGGATCCTGCGGGATATAAAAACATATCTATTGAGCTTGGACCCGAAGTTCAGACCCATAAAACAAAAGAGAAGGCCCCATTCCGAGGTAAAACATGTGTTTATCAAGGACGAGGTAACCAAAGTTCTCAAAATAGGATCCATTCGGGAAGTAAAATATCCCGAATGGTTAGCAAACTTAGTTGTAGTCCCTAAAAATGGAAACAAATTTAGGATGTGCGTAGATTATAAAGATTTAAGCAAATCATGTCCCACAGACTCTTTTCCTCTGGAAAATATCGATCACATGATCGATGCCACGGCCGGCCACGAGATCCATCATTTTCTCGACGCCTATTCCAGGTACAATCAAATTCAAATGAACCCGGAGGATTAGGAAAAGACTTCGTTTATCACTAAATATGGAACCTATTGTTATAATGTAATGCCATTTGGGCTAAAAAATGCGGTGCTACTTACCAACGCCTAGTGAACAAACTGTTTAAGGTACAAATAGGTAAATCAATGAAGGTCTATATTGACGATATGCTAGTTACTTTCCTATGCGCAGAGGATCATCTAACAAATTAGCAGGAAACTTTCAATATATTGAGAAAATACAACATGAAGCTCAATCTTGAGAAATGCGCATTTGGTGTCAGTTCTGAAAAGTTCCTTGCCTTTATGGTGTCAAATCGGGGGATCAAGATCAACCCTGATAATATCAAGGCAATCAAATACATTACAGTCGTGGACAACGTTAAGTCCTTACTAAGATTAACGGGATGGATAGCCACCTTAGGCCAGTTTATCTCGAGGTCTTCAGATCGAAGTCATGGGTTCTTCTCACAGCTCAAAAAGAAAAACAATTTTGCTTGGACCCCAGAATGCCAACAAGCATTGGAAGAATTAAAGTGGTACCTCTCGAGCTCACCACTGCTTCATACTCCGAAAGCGGAGGGGCAAATCTACTTATATTTAGCAGTCTAGGAAGTCCCGGTAAGTGGGTTCCTAGTTCGAGAAGAGCAAGGTATGCAATTTCCTATTTACTATGTTAGTCGAACTTTAGGTGAGGCCGAGACCCGGTTCCCACACTTAGAAACATTATCGCTTGCTCTAATAAGCGCCTCTAGGAAATTAAAACCATATTTTTATTGTGACCCGATTTGTGTGGTGACCACGTATCCTCTTCGTTATGTATTGCATAAGCCCGAACTCTCGTGCTTATTGGCCAAATATCGAGTATCAACCCCCAACGACCATCAAGCCTCAAATATTAGCAGACTTCGTGGCCGACTTCACGCCAGCCCCCGTACCAGAGGTTGAAAAGGAAATGTTGCTAAAAATGGGTACATCTTCAGGTGTGTGGACCCTTTTCACAAACAGTGCTTCGAACATGAAGGGGTACAGGCTAAGCATCGTCCTAAAGCCGCCTGCAGGCAATACAATTAGGCAATCTATCAAAACTTCTAAGTTGACAAACAATGAGGCCGAGTATGAGGCCATGATTGCAGGACTCGAGCTGGATAAAAGCTTGGGAGTGGAGGTCATCGATGCCAAATATGACTCCCTACTTGTGGTAAACCAAGCCAACAAAACCTTCGAGGTTCGAGAAGATCGAATGCAGAGGTACTTGGACAAGCTACAGGTAACATTACATCGGTTTAAAGAATGGACCCTACAAAATGTACCTCGAAAGCAAAACACTGAGGCTGATGCCCTTCCAAATTTGGGTTCATTGGTCGAAGACGATGAAATTAGCTCTAGGACTGTCGTACAACTTTCGAAGTTAGTGATCGAAGAAGGCCATGACAAAATAAAATCCAAAAACCTAACTTGGGATTGGAGGAATAAATACATCGAGTATCTAATGAATGGGAAGCTCCAATCGGACCCTAAGGAATCGAGGACTCTACGAACAAAGGCAACACGATTCACATTGTCCGAAAATGGAACATTTACAGTAGGATGTTCAATGGACAAGGTCCATTTTGCGGTATGTTTGGGTCCCGGAGACACCGACTATGTCCTACGAGAAATTCATGAGGGTACTTGCAGAAACCATTCTGGTGCCGAATAACTGGTTCATAATGTCATCAGAGTAGGATACTATTGGGACATATATGGAAAAAATACTAAGGAATTTGTTCGAAAATACGACAAGTGCCAAAGACATGCGCCGATGATCCACCAGCCTGGAGAGAAACTTTATTCAGCCCTATCCCCATGCCCATTCATGAAATGGGGAATGTATATCATCGGCCTTCTGCCATCAGCCCAAGGTAAAGCTAAATTCATTTTGTTTATACTGACTATTTCTCCAAGTGGGTTGAAGGATAGGCTATTGAGATAGTTAGAGAAAAAGAAGTTATAGACTTCATCTGGGATCACATCATACGTCGATTGGGGAAAACTTCCGAAATCGCATGCGGCAATAGTAAACAACCCATCGGCTGAAAAATAAAAAAGTTTCTTAAGATCACAAAATAAAAAGGATCTTGTCAACTCCGTACCATCCTAGTGGGAACGGACAAGCCGAATCAACAAAGAAGACCATCAGTCAGAATCTAAAGAAAAGATTTAATGAGTTTAAGGTAAAGTGGAGAGAAATATTTCCCGAAGTCCTTTGGGCATATCGAACAACGTCAAAATACAGTACGGGGGCAACACCGTTCTCCTTAGTATATGGCGTCGAAGCCCTGCTCCCGGTCGAGGTCGGGGAACCTAGGTTCAGGTTTCGATACACAACAGAGGAGTAAAATTATTAGGCTATGAATTCAAGCCTCGAAATACTAGATGAAAAGGGGGGAGACGCCCTTGTCAAATGGCTGCACAAAAGCAGTGCATCGAAAGGTACTACAACCGAAGAGCCAATCTTCGCCGCTTTAGAAACGGGGACTTAGTTATGAAAAGTCACCTTCAATAGTCGATACCCAAATGAAGGAAAACCCGGCCCAAATTGGGAAGGACTGTATCAGGTCCTCGATATCATTGGAAAGGGATCCTACAAACTTGGCATGATGAACGGCGAACAATGGCAAAATAGTTGTAACATATCACTCCTCAAGCGATATTATTGTTAAGGTATGATCTTCTGATTTTTCATTTATGTTTTATACTAACTTGTTGCAAGTGTTCGATCGAAGGAAACAAAGTGTTTTCCAAGAACGAGGTCCTTTGGTTTGAAAGCACGCGTTGCACTCTTTTTCCCTTCGACCGATTTTTGTCCCAAATGGGTTTTTCCGGCAAGATTTTTATTGAGGCAACAATTGTTCGTGCTAACTTAGAGCAATTCAACAGTATACGAGGCTTCTTTACAACCAACCTCGAATAATAGGGTGGCATCACTCTCGGATGTTATGTTTACATGGAAAATACTTCGTGTCAACATGGTCTTGAATAGGTAAATTTTGTAAATGACCAAACGGTCGAACGAGCTGTGTCATGTAGATTACTCATTTTATAGGCCAAGGCCACCCCACTTGGGGACCGACGCTTGAACATGTTCGAAGTATAATTGGGAAAATAAGCCCAAGAGGCAAATACTAAGGCTACGACCAAACTAACAAGGTTCAGAGACATTCGAATTCCGTAATAAAAATAGGCCCTATAATACTTTTATAAACCAGTTAAAAAGGCTACCCTCGGCAAAATAACAAAAGTTCTTCGACAATGTCACCCCTTGGAAAACCCTCAGGGGTATCAAACTATTCGAACCTTCGAACAATTTAGTACTGAACAAAACTGTGCTAAGGCAGAAAAATGTAAAGGGTTTCTAACACTAAACCTCGAAAAAACCCAATGGGTACAGACTTACTTCATTTTAAGACATGAAATTTTTTTATATGATTAAACCTCTTAAGCCGAAAAGGGAAAAAAGCAACTCTTTTGAGGTCATATCGACCCACTTCAAGAGCCTAAGGGCCGCTATATTTTTTCAGTTCAAGAATTCATCCTCACTCAACTAAAACCTAAAGGGTTTTCCTACTTCTAGTTTGAGCAAGTACTCACTCGATTACAAAGACTATACTAGTCTGACTTCAGTCAAATTGCCTATGTTTTGAATTCACAAAAAAAAAATCACAAGGCAAGAAGTGTATCAAAATTTTCATAAGGCATAAAGAAAATCAAAATTTTCACAAGTCAAAAGTTGTGACAAAGATAAAAACGGAAGTATTTTATATATTTTAAGGTATTTAAAAAGGACCAGTCAGGGTCTTACAGAAAAGAAACAAAAAGGAAAAAATACAAAAGCCCATAACTATCCTCGGGGGAAGCTTCTTCCTCGGGATCCTCACCATTTTCGGACCAACTCTTGTTGCAATCATCATCATCGCCGTCATCATAGTCATCAAAAGAGGCAAATACTCTAGCATCAGCTTCATGCTCTTTTGCCTTCGCTGTCTCCTAGGAAAGATCAAAACCACGAGCGTGGATATCCTCGAGGGTTTCCCTCCGAGATTGGCACTTAGAAAGTTAGGCAATCCAATGTTCTCGAGTTTGAGCAATATCTTCAGCTTCCCTTGCTTGGATTTGAGCGGCTTCAACATCGACCCGATAAATGGTCACAATTTTATCAGCCTCGGTCTTTGTTTTCTCGGCCTCAAATTTTTCCTTTGTGAGTTTGAAAGACAATCGATCCTCGAGTTTCTCTATTTTACCTGCCTGAGCTGAGCTTTCCTTAATGCCTCGAAACTGGTCTTCAATCGATGACAACTTTGCTAGAGTAGTTTCTTTTTCTGCAGCGAGGAGGTTCATCCCTTCTTTCCACCTGTAAGACTTAACTTTCACCTGATTGACCTTCTCACGGAGCTACTCGATCCTCTCGATCTTTTCCTGCAAATGTGATATTGAAATATTAACTTCCGTTCCTGAATGAAGCACATGATTTTTTAAGAGTATCATTACCTGCTCGGTCTGCTTCTTGTGAGCTTTAGCCAATTCGGCTCAGAGGTCCCTGATCTCCTCATCTTTTTTCCCACAGAGAAAATTGAGGGTATTCTTCCCCTCCGAAAGCCTTTGGAGCTCGGCCTCACATTGGCTTAGTTCAGCCCAGGACTTGGAAAAATCATGTATGAGAAAGAAAGGGAGTTAGACAAAAGATGAAGGAATACAACATCAACAAAAGGATTAATACTTACCCGGCTCACAATTCGTTGAGCCTCTTCGAAGAGGTTGGATGCATAATTCAGGTCGGAAGCATCTTCGACCCCGACAAATCAATCTCGGAAGGGATCCTCCTCTTTGTGGAGCACCTTGGGGGTCTTCAAAGCTTGAGCATCCCGGATCAACTCTTTGGAAAAGGCAGTAAGAGTTGGCGAGTCACCTACTATCACTGCCGCAAGTGAGTCACTTGGGGCGTTCTTTTCAACTCGAGAGGTTTCAGGATCGGCCCCCTCGGACATGTTGGCCGTTTGGCCAGAAGCAGCCTCGATCTCAGGCGATTTGGGGACTTTTCCCGAATCCTTCTCGAAGGCCTCCTCAGCACGAGGTGGGGCATCACCAACCACCACCAATTCAACGACCTTGGGGGCCCCAATGGTTTTCCTCACTTAGGTCACCAACACCGAGTCAGCATCTTCAACTGCTTCTTCTTCCTCCCTTAGCTGTTGAAGTATATGGGCAGGGAAAATATCTACCTTCAATTTTTTAATCGAAATCTTCTTCTTCTTGGGCTTTGGGTCCTCAGAGGTCGAGGCTCTTTTTCTCTTGTTAGCCTTCGTCGGTTTCGGAACCGGGGCCGAAGCTTCCTCCTCGCCAGACGGAGGCCTCATGGCCGCATCCTTGATCAATCCTACACACGAGGAAATTGTATAAGTATAAAAAGATATTATGATCTGATCGTTAGATATTTAAAGAGGGAGCTAACAATGGTTCTTGCCCTACCATCAACCTTTTTCTAAATCGTGCCAACAACACTCGGCGTAAGTGGAGGTCGAGGCCTATTTTTGGACCCAGCTCTCGAGGTCGGGAATCGCACGAGGCATCCAAGAAACTACTACAAAAGAATGCATTAATGAGAAAAAGCAGAGGAACAAAACAATGCATGAAAACTAACAGTGAAATAGTACTTACGCTTCATGTACCATTTCTCAGGAAATGGCATCTTCTCTGCCGGGATGAGGTCAAAGGTCTTCACTCGAACAAACCTACCCATCCAGCCTCGAATCTTACCCTCGTTGATCCTCGAGAACAACACCTTGGTTGCTCGATGCTGGAGTTTAATCAACCCTCGATACATATGGGGGATGTACAACCTAATGAGATGGTCGAGGGTGAATGGCATCCCCTCGACTTTGCTTGAAAAGAATCGGAGCATGATGAATATTCGCCAAAAGGAAGGATGGATTTGGCCTAAGGTTATTTGGTATTGGCGGCATAAGTCGATGATGACGGGGTCTAGGGGGCCCAACGTGAAAGGGTAAGTGTAAACATTCAAATACCCTTAAACATGAGTGGTGATACTTTCTTCAGGTGTTGGAATGACTACTACCTTATCCACCAGTTGCAGTCTCTCTGAATCTGCTCGAGGTACCCCACAATTATCGAGCAAATGTACCACGACACATGCTCGTATCGACCATGGACTGAGGAAGGTTTCTCGATCTTAAAATCAGATTTAAGTCTACACGGACCAAGAACACACTCCTCAGGGAGTGGATCCACCTGCGTTTTGTCACCGGTCGGCCGTGAAGAAGAAGTTGTCTCCTTCTGGGGAACCATTTTAGATGTTTTCGCCATTTTTATGAGTTTAAAGAAGGAAGAAAGTAGTAAGACTTGGTGCTTGAAGATTTGTAGGAAAGAAGAACTTGGGAGAGGTAAAAGCTTAGAAGATTGGAAGAAAGTGAAAGTTAAGTTTGATTCAATGAAGAGAAGGACTATTTATGGATTTACGGCGACGGTTCAACAACACTAGTGGACGACCATCAAATGACACTCATTATTGATTTGGGGAACTGTACCGACATGATGTTTTGGTCACTTTCATCGCTTACGTCATGAATATATGACGTCACAATTTATCGAGGTCCAAAATATCGAAGGCTCATATTTTTTATTGTCATCACACTCCGAAAAACGAGGGGACTATCTGTATACGGTTGAAATTGGGGCCACCTAATTTTACTATTTGATCGAGATCAGAATGTTGCATCAAAGGCCGAGTTCGAGATTGAGGTTGGTAACAATCGAAGCCAAGTGAGACAGACATCGAATAAGATCGGAGGCGACGTAGTAACGGAAAAGTGTGATATCCGTGACTGGTCAAGGATCACGGCGTATATCTCGGAACGGATAAAATTTGTAAAGGATAATTAGCTAATCATTAGATTTCCTTCAGTAAATAGAGTTATACCATAAGTGGAATTCCTCTGCTATATAAAGGGTAGTTCTAATCATTTGTAACACATTATTTTTTATTCATAGAGATTAAAGCAATATAACTCTTTCTTTCGTGCCTACATTATTGTTCATCAGCTTGCTCTATTTTCTAATTGTTCTTGTACCTATCAGTTCAAGAGTACTTTGACTCGAGGGTTGAGTTCTGTCTGAACAACTAGTTTACTTTAGTTATAATTTAATTCTATCGTTTATATTCTTATTTATCAATTTGTATTGAGTGAAATCACATATCCTTAAACCACAATATAAGTTTTATTATTATCCAAATTTTAGGGTAAACAAACAGGCGTCAGCTAATGTTTTAACTAATATTAGAACGAGTAATGGTAATGAACCCTTTTATGGCCGATAAAAGTCCATTACTTTTAGTTGCAATTATTATCAAAAATTTAAATGGCGACTAATAATCCTTCATTTTTCTTAGATCATATGTTTTGTGACATTTGTTATTGCCGCTATAAATTCATATAATTGCTTGTAGAAATGCTTTTAGCGGCAAATATAATGGTCATTAAACTTTAACTCAATTCATCTTTATCAATATAAAATTAATGATGTTTTTATATAGCCTTTAAAAATTCAATTTGTTGCCAATTAAAGATGACTTTTTAACGACTTTTATTATCGCTGGTAAAGTTAAGAAAAGGTTTTACCAATATTCTGGTTGCATGTTATGCCTAATTATTTAACAATAAGAAATAACAGTAAAAACCATCTGAATAATATTGATACTCTTCCTTAAATTTATAATAAACGCTCAAAGAATACAATACTAAACTTAATATGAAGTAAAAGAAGCAGTAGGATCCTATAAAGCACTCTTTTTTTTTTCTCTAGAACAATGGACTACACCACCACATCTCCACCACCAGAACCACCAGACATAAGCTCCATACACCTTGATCCACCACCAACGACACTCCCCAACCATTCTACTACCGTCTCTCCATCCCTCACCTTTACCCAGACCTTGCTTAACAATAACCAACTTACCTCTTGTACCACCACCTTCCACCAAACTCACTCAAACCTAGACTTAACTGAAGAAACAACCATAAGCGAATCTCACTTGGATACTTTCATTCCCCTTACCTCAGCTGACAAAACATGCTTATACTCACCTTGGAAACATTCTATCATTATAAAAGTGTTTGGTCAAAAACTAGGACACCAAACACTTCGTACAAAATTAACAACCCTTTGGAAATCCACAGAAGATCTACCTCTCATCGACCTTGGATGTGATTTCTACCTAGTGAAATTCCAAAAAGAATAAAATATGTTCACTGCACTACACAATTGTCCTTGGTTTATCCTCAACCACTTCCTCTCTGTTCGTAAAGGGGAGCCTAAGTTCATATCTTCCAATACACAACTCACCTATACAACCATTTGGTTAAGACTTCCTGAACTACCTACAGAGTTTTACGACCTTGAGATACTCAAACGTGTAGGAGAAAAAATTGGCACCCTACTCAAAGTAGATACTTGCACGCCGGCTACCACACTAGGTCGGTTTGCACGAATTTGCATTTAAGTTCCACTGGAAATCCTCTTAAAACACATGTTTTCATTGGATCTCACAGGCAAAATATTGTGTATGAAGGTTTTAATATGCTGTGTATAAATTGCGGCAGATTAGGCCACACGAAAAATCATTTCTCTTCACTCTCAAACCAGGCCACCTCCACCAGTTCTACCATACACACCTCTCCTCATACGCTACCTTCCACTTCTCAACCACCAGGCCACAACGACCATAACCCCCCAACCTCATCTACACTTGCACCAAAATGACTGGAAAACAGTCAACTTCCCTCCAAAATCTCGCCGCAGGGCTTGCTCACCACCTACACCCTCATCCAAAATGCACACAACCAATCCTAGTCAGGCCAGACCAATGGGACCCACTAGTCAGTTCACAAATCATAGCCCTCAACCTCACAGAACTTGGGTTGATAGTAATACTTCCCTTAAGTCGTCATTACTTTGCACTAATCTTATAAATCACTCACAATTCTTTACCAAAAACACTCTCAAATTGTTTAATACTTTCGATCCATTGGATCACCAGCCAATGGACCACACCAGCCAGGGTACTGGGGCCCAGCCTAACAGCCCAAGAACAAAACCAACTTAAACAAAGCCCAAACCACAAGCCTTCTGACCCACCCCACCACACAAATAGCCAAGATGAACCACCCCCTACCACACTTTCACAGCACACAAATGAAAGCCACGTGGATTTAGCGAAGGAAACTACTGCAAACAAGGACGCATGCACATCCACCTAACCCCTATCCATAGGCAATCAAGTGGAAGCCTACATTATTACTACCAAACCTTCTCCTATTACAAACACAGTCCCAACACCATCTCTCCAAAAACACTTACCTACTCCATATTATGTTTAAATGGATAATCAAAGGTAAATAGATAATAAAACTCTAACATTGGCTTGCCAAGAAAGTGTGGTGTTAGGCGCCATCACGATCCCTAAGGTTAGGAATTTGGGTCATGACAGAAATTGTATTAGGACATAGCAGTTAAGGAGAGAAAGCACAGAGTATAGAGCAGATGTGGTGCAATAGCTAGCCTTGGCTTACAGCCGGCTAGAGCAGTGAAAATTGCAAGTAACAACGAAGAGCCGAGAATTTTTAAGTGTGAGAGTGTTTTTTTTGAACTAGTGTTCGTGTCTAGAAGTGAGAATAGAGAAGAGTATATATAGAAGTTGAGAGCTAGACAGAATAAGGTAAAGACTCAATTATGTAGCAATTAGGGAAATTTACAGATTCGGTCATACATAAAATCAGCGAAGTCTCCAATAATCAAGGGGTAATCAATCAACGATAAAGAGTAGGATAGATATTTAAGGAAAGAAATCAAATAAACTTAGGTACGGAGTAGGTAATTAGGGGTAAATAAACAAGAGTTTAATTAAGAAAATAATTAGTAAGAATCAGAGTGTATCACAGTTAATCAAAAGAAGACAATAAAATAATTAAAAGGTGTAAATAATAGGGAAATAATCGAAAAAATTAGCACATAGGTTGGTACCAGTATAGCAATCAGTGAATCAAAGATTTAAAACAACACTGATTTAAGGAGAAAATATAGGTTTTCCATGAATAAACAAACAGATTGAATACAGACACATAGAATCAGTCGAGAAATCGAACCAGGAACCCTAATAAAGGCACTTTAGGGTAAAATCACAAGATGTTCAAATTAAACGAAGAAGAAATCATGTAAATTAAGGAACATAACAAAATCATGTAGCAAATAACACGGACAAGCTCAGAATCCAAACAAAAATGCCAAAAATTGGGGTTTTTAGCATAAACTAGTTAGGGTTGAGGTAAACTCAACATAATCAATCGAAAACACATAAAAATAGGAGATTAAACACTTAAAGTTAGAAAACGTTTTGAAGAAAGGATTTTCAGGAAATCCTAGTTGAGAAAAATGACAAGCCACTCAAAAATATGAAGATCTTCATAGAAACAAGTGAAAATAAGTTCGACCCTTCTCAGATATGTACAGATCAGTCCAGAGGACGAAATTAGGGTTTGACAAAATAACACAGAGATGAAGATATTGGCTTAGAAACCCATAGGTTTAAGGCAAATAAGAAGATCTTACTAGAAATCAAACCACAGTAGCCTGAGACAGGCAAGAAAGAACCAAAGTCGTAAGTAGACTGACCCTGGTCCTTTGAGGACCTTAGATACGACAGTACCTAGCGTAAGAGAGACCCTTGGAGGTCTGAGAGTGGTGAGAAACCACCATGGACGACGGTGGAGAGTGACGGCAAGGGGGAAATTAGGGTTGGGTTTAGAGAGCATTTAAGAGAGGGGAGGTGAGTGATGGCGGGGTGAGAAGAGGAAACTGAGAGGTTTGGGGGGGGGGGGTAATCTTTAGGTTTAATTATGGTAGGAGTAATTTGGATCGTTGATAAAAAATGATCAACGACCAGGATTCAATAAGACCCGGGTCGGGTTAGGTAAGGGGTTTGGGCTTGGGTTTATTGGGCTGACTTATAAGGGTGTTTGGGCTAGTTAATTTAGGCTGAAATTGAAATAAAATGGCTATTTGTTAAATATCCCAAATAAATTAGTTAAAATAATTACTACTTATAAAAAAAGAATTTCATGTATAAAAATGTTTTAAAATGGTTATTTAGTATTTAAAAATACAAAAGCTAATTTCCGGTAAAAATAACACGAAAATTATATGAATGGTCTATAATTGCAAAGTTATTGCAATTATAGCCAAAAAGGTGCCAATTTGGCTATTTATTAAATGATTTGGACTCAATAGGACCATAATAGTAATATTAAATCAAGACAGGTTTTTGAAATTATTTGTGATGCAATTTAATAATTATTTATTAAAAATAAAATACTGAGCAAATTAATAATATTTTAAAAAAATTGTGGAAAAATACCAATTGATGCTAATGCATGATTTTGAAGACATATATGCATTTTTATAGTTATTTTGGGAAAATTTGGATATCAACACCTGTCAGCGGTAGAGAAAGAAGAATACATTTGTTTCTTGAAGAAATATGAGGATATTTTCACATGGTCCTATGATGATATGACAGGTTTGAGCACGTCCATAGTGGCTCATAAACTACCTACCAACCCTATGTGTCCGCCTGTAAAGCAGAAGCTCAGAAAGTTTAAGCCAGATATGAGTCTAAAAATAAAAGAGGAAGTCACCAAGCATATCAAAGCTAAGGTTTTTAGAGTGGTTAAATATCCAACCTGGTTGGCTAACATCTTGCCAGTTCTAAAGAAGGACGGGAAAGTCAGAGTATGTGTCGACTATTGGGATTTCACAGAGCAAGTCCCAAAGATGATTTCTCGTTACCCAATATACACATATTGATCGATAATTGTGCCAAGAATGAACTCCAGTCTTTTTGTGGAATTCTTCGCGAGATATCATCAGATTGGATGGATGAAGAGGATGTTGAGAAGACAACCTTTAATATTCCATAAGGAGTATATTGCTAAAAAATTATATCGTTTGGTCTGAAGAATGCTGGAGCCACTTATATGAGAGTCGTGACAACCATTTTCAACTACATGATACACAAGGAGATAGAAGTATATGTGGACGATGTCACAATCAAATCCAAGAAGGGTACATATCACATAGCAGACTTAAGGAAATTCTTTGATCGGCTTCGAAGGTATAATTTGAAACTCAATCTCGCAAAATGTGCTTTTGGGGTCCCTGCTGGAAAGTTTTAAGGGTTCATCGTCAGCCACCAAGGAATTGAGTTAGACCCGTCAAAGGTTAAGGATATCCATGATTATCCACCTCCAAAGAACAAGAAATATGTGATGAGTTTCTTAGGGAGTCTCAACTACATTAGCCGTTTCATAGTGCAATCAAATGTGATCTGTGAGCCAATTTTAAAAATGTTGAAGAATGATGCCGCAACAAGTTGAACTGAATAATGTTAGAAAGCTTTTGACAAAATCAAGGAATATTTGTCCACACCACCAGTCCTGGTCCCGCTGGAACCTAGGAGACCTCTGTTACTCTATGTATCTGTACTGAATGGGGCTTTCGGTTGTGTCATGGGACAACACTATGAGGCAGGAAGGATAGAACATGTCATATACTATCTGAGTAAGAAGTTCACACCCTACGAAGCACGGTATTCTTTGATGGAACGTGCCTGCTGTGCTCTGACAAGGATAGCACAAAAGCTGAGGCACTACTTTTGTGCATGCACCACATATCTCATATCAAGGATGGATCTTCTAAAATACATTTTCCAGAAACTCGTGCCTACGGGGAAGTTGGAAAAATGGCATATACTATTGAGTTATTTTGACATCGTCTATATAACTCAAAAATCGGGCAAGGGACAGGCATTAGAAGATCACTTGGCAGAAAATCCCGTAGCAGGAGAATACGAACCACTGAAAACATATTTTGCCGATGAAGAAGTATCAATTGTGGGGGAAGATATTGTCGAAATGTACGATGGTTGGAGAATGTTCTTCGATGGAGCTGCAAATTTCAAAGGAGTGGGTATTGGAGCAGTCTTGGTATTAGAGATGGGTCAACATTATCCCGTGTCATGACCCAAAACCTATGGGTTGTGATGGCGCCGGACACCACTGTCAGGCAAGCCGACCCCTTAATAAGTTGGAACACTTTCCTGTTTAACATTTTAGAATCGAAGCCTCTTCTTGCATTTTCATTATTAAATTAAAAAAAATTTGTTAATTAAATACGGCAAGAAACCAACTTAATACAAAAAAGAAATACCAAGACATCCCCAAAACCCGGTGACACAAGTCCATGAGCAATTTCTAAGA
>ML256285.1:80893-130839 GCA_005239495.1 Nicotiana undulata | reverse complement strand
AATGAAAGAAAACAAGTGATACATATGATCAGTTACAAAGAAAGGTTATGTTTAAGATCAGTTCCATGTTTGTTGATTACATGTCCTTTCTTGATGTATTTTTCTCACATGATTTATTGCTCAGCATGTACCTTATTTATTTATTTATGTACCGGACCTTAGTGAGTATGTATTCTACCTCTCGTCACTACTCTTTACGAATTTAGACGGGATACTCACTGGGTACATATTTGATTATATGTACTCATGATGCACTTCCTTTTCTTTTTCTGCACTTGATTGTGCAGGTGTTGAAGTCCGTACGTCTGCTGATAGTTATTGATCGCGGTGTCGCCATATACGGTGAGCTGTTTTCTTGGCGTCATCCTGACAGCACCTCTGGAGCCTTCTAGTTTCATTTTGCTCAGTCTTTTGTTCCAGACTGCGGCTTGTATATTTTTGCATATGTATTTCTGTCGTTGTATCTATGTAGCCGCCCGTTGACACTGTGACACTAGTCCTGGCACACAATTGTTGTAGTTATGTTGGTAATTTGGGGTTGTATATATTGGGCCTAGCGATGGCTCGGCTTGTTTCTACGGCCTTACCCCATACCGTTGATTATATTCCGCACTTTTATTGTTATAGTTGTACGTTGACTTGCCTAACCTCGCCGTTAGGTGCCATCACGACCTGAACCGATTTTGGGTCCTGACAACTAAACGGGATCCTTCACATTTTTCACCTTCCCTTTCTTCTACAAACCCCATTGACAACCTCCAATCCATTCTTCTTCCATAACTACTTGGGTAAGTTATTCTAAATCTATTTTCTTCCATTTTTCTCCATCTATCACTAGAATCTAGGTCTTAAATCATGAAATCAAAGTAGAAATTAGGGGTTTTGGGTATAGTTAGGTTTATGGGAATTTTCGGTAATTCAACCCCAATTTGGGGTCGGATGGCAAAACAAATTATATATTCTAACTCGTGGAGGTATGGGTGATCGGGTTTTGGTCCGAGCCTCGGGTATGAACCAAGCGGGCCCGGGGTCAAATTTTGGTATTTTTGGAAGAATGCTTGGAAATGGGTAATTAGACTATGGGTTGGATTTATTGAGTCTTTATTGATATACTTAAGTTAATTATGCCTAGATATTGTTGTTCCGGAGTTGAATTCAAAAGGAAAGGCGGTGTTAGAAGGTTGATTGCTATATTTTTTACCCGAGGTAAGTGTCTTGCCTAACTTTGGTGAGGGAATAGGTATTGTATGCTATGTGCTAAGTGTTTATCATGTTCAATGCATAGGTAAGGTGACGAGTACCTATGCATTGTGTGTCAAGCATGCCCGTGAGTCTATTTTTGATAAAAATCTTGTTATTACTTCCATGTTCGTTATATTATGAACTTGTCTCTACTTGGAAGCCGTTATTGTTGGAAATCTTGGTTGATGAACCTATGATGTATTGGTTTGATTGAAAATCAAACTGTTAAGGATATACTTGAATTGATTGGTTATAGATGAGACCCTTGCCGGGCAATTGTTGTGATATTGATTGATGTTTTCCCCTTGCCGGGTGGTATTGAACTGTATTTCCACTATGTTGTATTCCTTACTATTATATATGTCATTGTTTGGTGAGGAAGAGTGTAAAGCACGAAGGGTGATGCAGTGCCATGATATTTGATTATATTGCATAGTGAGAGAGAGAAAGTAAAGCACGAAGGGTGATGTCGTGCCATAATTTACATGTATTATAAGCACGAAGGTTAATGATGTGCCATGATTTATACTGCCTTATATTGTACATTGCATTTTGGGGAAGAGAGTAAAAGCACGAAGGGTGATTCCGTGCCATGATTTACATTGATTAAAAGCACGAAGGTTAATGTCGTGCCATGATTCACATTGATTACATCATATTTTGCATAGTAAGGACGAGAGTAAAAGCACGAAGGGTGATGCCGTGCTATTATTGCATTTCTGGCATTCATATTTATTTCATTGGAAACTGTGTTAAAGCCTTTCTTGTTTACTCCTATATTTCAATTTAACTGCTTCATCTCGATTGTTCCCCCTTTATTGCTCCCGTATCCCTTACTTGTCTGCTTATTTCTTGCCTTGTCTTGTCCCTCTTACCTGCTGTAGAATAGGACAGGTTATCGTTATTGTCAAGTCTAGACTCGTCACTACTTCGGCCGAGGTTAGGCTCATCACTTACTCAGTACATGGGGTCGGTTGTACTGATACTACACTGCACTTCTTGATGTTGTGCAGATCCCGCACCCGGACCCAGTGGACAGCACTGAGGGAGTCACCTTCAGTCCAGACAGAGCTTCAAGATATACCCGTTCGCGTTCGTGGGCCTTGGTGTCTCTTCCCTTCTCGGATTATATGTTGTCTTACCTTTTCTCTAGTTTCAAAGACAATTATGTATTTTCTTTCAGACCTTGTATTTACTGTTCTCTAGAGAGTTCGTGAGGTTTGTGACTCTCGGTTTTGGGGCTTTACGAGACGTTTGTATTAAATATTGCACTTAACATTTTGAGATATTTATCTACTTCCGCTGTTAAAGTTGGAGTATTATTTTTCATAAATTCTGCTAAAAAATTGAGTTGTGACTGTTAGATTACTTGTATGTGTTGGCTTTTCTATCGGGTTCAACGTTAGAAGCAGTCACGACCTGTAGGGTGGGATTTCGGGTCGTGACATGTTGGTATCAGAGCACTAGGTTCCTTAGGTCTCAGAACTATCGAACAACCTTGGTAGAGTCTTAGGGATCGGTACAGAGACGTCTGTACTTATCCCCCAGAGGCTGCAAAGTTAGGAATAACTTCACATCTTTCACTCGATGTCGTGCCAATTGAATTCTAAATACTAATTGAGCCTCTAATTACTCTCTCGCAGATGGCAAGAAGGCGTGCTTCCTCATCGACCGATAAGCAGCCCGACCCCCCCTCTATTGCAGCTCCTATGAGAGGCCGAGGCCGAGGCCGTGCTAGAGGCCGAGGTAGAGCCAGAGCAGTAGCTCCAGTTGATGAATCGGGTATTCAGGCCTTATTTGGACTCATTTGTGATCGTGTTTATAGATGATATCTTGATATATTCTCGTAGTCGAGAGGAGCATGAGCAACATCTTTGGATTGTTCTCCAGACTCTGAGGAATAGGCAGTTGTATGCCAAGTTTTCTAAGTGTGAGTTTTGTTTGAGTTCTGTGGCATTCTTGGGCCACGTTGTATCGGCAGAGGGCATTCAGGTGTATCCGAAGAAAGTTTCAGCAGTTTGCCTAGGCCCACTTCACCCACATAGATTCGGAGTTTCTTGGGCCTCGCAGGCTATTATTGCCGGTTCGTGAAGGGGTTTTCATCTATAGCAGCCCCTATGACCAAGTTGACACAGAAGAGTGTTCAGTTCAGATGGTCTGAGGAGTGTGAGGCGAGCTTTCAGAAGCTCAAGACAGCATTGACCACAACACCAGTGTTGGTATTGCCCATAGGTTCATGTCTGTATACCGTGTATTGTGATGTGTCACGGGTTGGGCTCTGTGCGGTATTGATGTAGGATGGTGAGGTCATAGCCTATGCGTCTCGTCAGTTGAAGTTACACGAGAAGAATTATCCAGTTCACGACTTGGAGTTTGCAGCTATTGTTATGCCTTGAACATTTGGAGGCACTATTTGTATGGGGTACCGTGTGAGGTATTCACTGATCACAAGAGTTTTCAATACCTATTTAAGCAGAAGGAGTTGAACATGAGGCAGAGGACATGGTTAGAGTTGCTGAAGGATTATGATATGACCATTCTTTATCATCCGGGGAAGGCCAATGTGGTGGCCGATGCTTTGAGCCAGAAGTCAGCCAGTATGGATAGTCTAGCTTATTTATTAGTCGGGGAGCGACCTCTTGCATTGGATGTTCATGCCTTAGCCAACCGATTTGTGAGATTAGAGGTTTTCGAGACTGGCAGTGTGTTGGCACATACCGTCACTCGTTCTTCGTTGTATGATCGTATTTGCGCCATGCAGTATGATGATCGTCATTTGTGTGCTCTTAGAGATGCGTTTCGGCACGGACGTTCCAAGCAGGTCACAGTCGATGTTGAGGGAGTTTTGAGATTGTAGGGTCGTATTTGTGTACCTGATGTTGATAGCATTCGTGAGTTGATACTACAGGAGGCCCATAGTTCCCCGTATTCCATGCATCCGGGTGCCGCAAAGATGTACCAGAACTTGCCGCAGCATTATTGGTGGCGGAGGATGAAGAATAATATTGTAGCGTATGTAGTTCGGTGCTTGAATTGTCAGCAGGTTAAGTATGAGCACTAGAGACCCGATGGATTGATCCAGCAGATTCAGCTTCCCGAGTGGAAGTGGGAGCGTATCACGATGGACTTTGTAGTTGGACTCCCACGGACTCAGAGGATGGTTGATGCAGTATGGGTTATTGTGGATAGGCTGACCAAGTCAGCACATTTCATTCCTGTGTCAGTTTCATATTCAGCGGAGAAGTTGGCAAAGATCTACATGACAGAGATTGTCAGATTGCATGGCGTGCCCCTATCTATTATATCAGACCGAGGTAGTCAGTTCACCTCCCATTTCTGGAGAGTATTTCAGCGAGAGCTAGGCACACAAATCAAGTTGAGCACATCATTTCATCCTCAGACGGACGGACAGTCCGAGCATATTATTCAGAATTTGGAGGATATGTTGCGAGCCTGTGTTATTGATTTTGGTGGTTCATGGGATCAGTTCTTGCCTTTAGCAGAGTTTGTCTACAACAACACTTACCAATCGAGCATTCAGATTGCTCTGTATGAGGCGTTGTATGGTAGGCGATGTCGGTCTCCAGACGGATGGTTTGAGCCCGGAGAGGCTAGGTTATTGGGTTTTGAGTTAGTCCATGATGCCTTGGATAAGGTAAAGATTATTCAGGATAGGCTTCGTACAGCTCAGTCCAGGCAAAAGAGTTATGCATATCGTAGAGTTCGAGATTTGGCTTTTATGGTGGGAGACCAGGTGTTCCTTCGAGTGTCGCCTATGAAGGGCGTGATGAGATTCAAAAAGAAGGGCAAGTTGAGCCCTAGGTATATTGGTCCATTTGAGATTTTGGACAAGGTAGGAGAGGTGGCCTGCAGACTTGCCTTGCAACCGCATTTATCAGCCGTGCATCCAGTATTTCATGTATCTATGCTCCGGAGGTACATTGTAGATCTTTCTCATGTTCTTGACTTCAGTGATGTCCATATGGACAAGGATTTGACCTATGAGGAGGAGCCGGTAGCTATATTAGATAGGCAGGTTCGCCAGTTGAGGTCGAAGAGTTATCCTTCGGTTCGTGTTCAGTGGAGAGGTCAGCCTGTCGAGGCAGCTACTTGGGAGTCCGACTCCGATATGAGGAGTCGCTATCCCCATCTTTTCTCAGACTAAGGTATTTTTCTATGTCCGTTCGAGGACGAACGTTTGTTTTAGAGGTGGATATTGTGATGACCCAAAAGGTAATCCTAAGTAAATTCAGCTAAATCTATGTTTCAAGGCTCCGAAAGCCTCCGTTAATCTCACCTCGATATGTGTGCGTAGCCTGGGCGTGTAGCCGGGAACCTTCTATGTGAAAATTTGATGAAAATAGAATTTTTATAACAATTAAATGAATAAAGTTGACTCAACATTTTTGGTAAACGGACCAGGACCCGTGATTTGACGATCCCGGAGGGTCCGTACGAAAATATTGGACTTGGGCGTATGCCCGGAATTGAATTCCGAGGTCCCAAGCCCGAGAAATGAATTTTTAAAGAAAGTTGTTTTCTGAAAATAATAAAGGCTTTTAAAAATGAACTTTGATGTGAAAACCGTGTTACCAGGCCCGTATTATGGTTCCGGAGCCCGGGATAGGTTTAATATATGTTATGTGACTTATCTGTGAAATTTGGTGTAAACCAGACTTGAAATGACGTGTTTCGGATCAAAATTGGAAAACATTAAGCTTTATGAAGTTTTAAGAAAATTCTATGATTTTGGGGTTTAATCCATTGATTTTGGTGATATTTTGGTGATTTAAATGCTTGAATAAGTCCGTAGAATGATTTGGGAGTCGTGTGTGTTTTTTTTTTGAGCCCCGAGGGCTCGGGTGAGTTTCGGGTAGCTATCGGGGTGTAAAAGAGTCAAAAATCAGGTGTTTTGATTGGTTTCTGGTGTCTGATGTCTCCTTCAGTGCGATCGCACTAGAGTCCATGCGATCGCACAGAGTAATCGTGGGGTCTAGGGTCAGGGGTCAAAATGGTCAGTGTTATCGCACCATTCAGGCTGCGATCGCGGAGGGGTCTTGGGGAGTTACTGTGCGGATGCGGGGTGTGGTGTGCGATCGCACAGGGTTAGCATAGGCCTGGGGGGCTAGGTAGCATAAGACTTGTGCGATCGCGTTCTTGCTTCTGCGATCGCGGAGCTTAAAGTCCCATACACTGTGCGATCGCATCCCTACTTCCGCGATCGCACAGGTATAATTTCTCCAACTATTTTAAAAGCTCCAAAACAGAATACTGAACGGGATCCTTCACATTTTTCACCTTCCCTTTCTTCTCCAAACCCCATTGACGACCTCCAAGCCATTCTTCTTCCATAAGTACTTGGGTAAGTGATTCTAACTCTATTTTATTCCATTTTTCTCCATCTATCACTAGAACCTAGGTCTTAAATCATGAAATCAAAGTAGAAATTAGGGGTTTTGGGTAGAGTTAGGTTTTTGGAAATTTTAGGTAACTCAACCCCAATTTGGGGTCGGATTTCAAACAAATTATATATTCTAACTCGTGGGTTTATGGGTGATCGGGTTTTGGTCTGAGCGTCGGGTTTGGACCAAGCGGGCCCGGGATCGAATTTTGGTATTTTTGGAAGAATGCTTGGAAATGGGTAATTAGACTATGGGTTGGATTTATTGAGTCTTTATTGATATACTTAAGTTAATTATGCCTAGATATTGTTGTTGTGGAGTTGAATTCAAAAGGAAAGGCGGTGTTAGAAGGTTGATTGCTATATTTTGGACCCAAGGTAAGTGTCTTGCCTAACTTTGGTGAGGGAATAGGTATTGTATGCTATGTGATAAGTGTTTATCATGTTCAATGCATAGGTAAGGTGACGAGTACCTATGCATTGTGTGTCAAGCATGCCCGTGAGTCTATTTTTGATAAAAATCTTGTTATTACTTCCATGTTCGTTATATTATGAACTTGTCTCTACTTGGAAGCCGTTATTGTTGGAAATCTTGGTTGATGAACCTATGCTGTATTGGTTTGATTGAAAATCAAACTGTTAAGGATATACTTGAATTGATTGGTTATAGCTGAGACCCTTGTCGGGCAATTGTTGTGATATTGATTGATGTTTTCCCCTTGCCGGGTGGTATTGAACTGTATTTCCACTATGTTGTATTCCTTACCATTATATATGTCATTGTTTGGTGAGGAAGAGTGTAAAGCACGAAGGGTGATGTCGTGCCATGATATTTGATTACATTGCATAGTGAGACAGTGAAAGTAAAGCATGAAGGGTGATGCCGTGCCATAACTAAATGTCATGCCATGATTTTTATTGCCTTACATTGTACATTGCATTGTGAGGAAGAGAGTAAAATCACGAAGGGTGATGTCGTGCCATGATTCACATTGATTACATCATATTTTGCATAGTAAGGACGAGATTAAAAGCACGAAGGGTGATGTCGTGCCATTATTGCATTTCTGGCATTCATATTTATTTCATTGGCAACTGTGTTAAAGCCTTTCTTGTTTACTCCTATATTTCAATTTAACTGCTTCATCTCGCTTGTTCCCCCTTTACTGCTCTCGTATCCCTTACTTGTCTGCTTATTTCTTGCCTTGTCTTGTCCCTGTTACGTGTTGTACAATAGGACAGGTTATCGTTATTGTCAAGTCTAGCCTCGTCACTACTTCGGCAGAGGTTAGGCTCAGCACTTACTCTGTACATGAGGTCGGTTGTACTGATACTACACTGCACTTTTTGATGTTGTGCATATCCCGCACCCGGACCCAGTGGACAGCGCTGAGGGAGTCACCTTCAGTCCACAAAGAGCTTCAAGGTATACCCGCTGGCGTTCGTGGGCCTTGGTGTCTCTTCCCTTCTCGAATTATATGTTGTCTTACCTTTTCTCTAGTTTCAAAGACAATTATGTATTTTCTTTCAGACCTTGTATTTAGTATTCTCTAGAGAGTTCGTGAGCTCTGACTCCCGGTTTTGGGGCTTTACGAGACGTTTGTATTAAATATTGCACTTAACATTTTGAGATATTTATATACTTCCGCTATTAAAGTTTGAGTATTATTTTTCATAAATTCTGCTAAAAAATTGAGTTGTAACTGTTAGATTACTTGTATGTGTTGGCTTGTCTAGCGGGTTCAACATTTGACGCAGTCACGAACTGTAGGGTGGGATATCAGGTTGTGACATTATTTCATTATTCCTTTCCGTTTTTGTTAATTCTGTTTATTATTTCTTATTTATATTTCACTGCTTAAACTTATAACTAACTTATTTTAAAACTCAGTACAACCTCAACCTGACCTCGTCACTACTTGACTGGGGTTAGGCTTGGCACTTACTAAGTACCGAATGTGGAGTACTCACGGCTTTTCTTGCACATGTTTTCCCCATGTGCAGATCCAGGTACCAGCACACAGTACCGTGGTTAGGCACATCTTAGCAGTTGCTCAGGAGACCGCGAGGTAATTCTGCCGTGTCCACAGAAACTCACGAGTCCCCTTCCTACTCTAGTATAGACATAGGAGATATAGATACATATATACATTTTCCTCATTCCTTTGTATAGAGCTATTGTAGTACGGATCTTGTGATTTGTGACATTCCGGGTTTTGGGAAAGTAAAAGTTGTGGATGCCGAGCGGCTAAATATTTATAGTATTACTTCTACGTTACTGTTTCTGTTATTATTCTGTCTTATTTTCCAAAAATTTAGGCTTACCTAGTCGTAGAGACTAGGTTCCACCACGAGACCGTTCGGAGGGTTAATTCGGGTCGTGACAAGTTGGTATTAGAGCGTCTAGGTTCATAGGAGTCACAAGTCACGAGTCGATTTATTAGAGTCTCGCGGATCGATGCAGAGACGTCCGTATGTATCTTTGAGAGGCTATGTAACTGTTAAGAACAATCATATTCTTTGAAATTCCTTATCGTGCTAGTTACTGTCATCAAAATTCTTAAACTCTATTATATTCTTGCTTACAGATGGTTCGTACTCGTACTGGATGTACTGATGACAAGGTACCCGAGCCCCCAGCCAGAGCCGTTAGAGGCAGAGGAAGAGCACGCGGTGTGGCCCGAGCACCGGCTAGAGCAGAGGCAGAGGATCCTCCAGCAGCCATAGTTAGAGGGACACAGGAGGTCTCCACTATTACTCCAGCCCTCCAGGAGACATTGGCTCAGTTCATGAGTGCCTTCAATACTCTATCTCGGGCGGGGCTACTTCCGATAGCTCCAGCTACATCCCAGGCCGGGGGAGGGACACAGACTCCCGCAGCCCGTACTCCTGATCAGAGGTTTCATATTGGACAGGTTCCAGAGTACATTCCCATGCACCCAGCAGCTCCAGCTCAGCCTGAGGCTAGGGCAGTTGTTCTTGAGGCAGAGCAGCTCTGGCTTAAGAGGTTCAATAAGTACCACCCACCTGAGTTCAGCGGACTAGCTTTGAATGACGCCGTGGGTTTTCTTGAGGAGTGTCATCGCATTCTCCGCACTATGGGTATTGTGGAGATGATTGGGGTTTCTTTCACTGCTTTCCAGCTGAGGGGAGCAGCTTATCAGTGGTGGCGTGCTTTTGAGCTTAGTAGTCCGGACGAGGCAGCTTCACTTACTTGGGCTCAGTTCTCAGAGATGTTCTTACTTGAGTTTGTCCCTCAGAGCCTCAGGGATGATTGGTGTGCATAGTTTGAGCAACTACGCCAAGGTACCATGACTGTGTCAGAGTATGCAGTCCGTTACAGCGATTTGGCTCGCCATGCACCAGCTTTGGTTATCACTGTCAGAGAGAGGGTTCGACGCTTTATTGAGGGACTCCACCCCAGTATTCGGACCAGCATGGTCAGAGAGCTGGAGACAGATGTCGCTTACCAGCAAGCCGTGAGCATTGCTCGGAGGATTGAGAGTATGTTAGCCTTGGACAGGGAGGAGAGAGAGGCCAAGAGGTCTCGAGAGACTGGTCATTTTTCAGGAGCCTGTGCACCAGCAGCACGCTATGGTAGGGATTTTGTGAGTCGCCCCGTTCATTTAGCTCTTCCAACAGCCATTGGTATTCCAACTCCTCCTAGACCTCAGGAGACTTTTTATGCACCACTAGTATCTAGTGTGCCTCCTGCTCGAGGTGCTATCACCCGAGGGTTTGTTTTGGGTGTGGTGACCCTCGTCATGTGATTAGAGATTTCCCCAGAGCTAGGAGGGGTGCACCACCTCATACTTATCAGGTTCCACATCTTTCACCAGGTCCTCCAGCTATTCTCCCAGCCCTAGCTGCTACCCCACCTTCTCAGACAGCTTGAGGTGGAGGTCGGGGAGGTGGAGGTCGCCCTAGAGGGGAGGCCAGGCCAGATATTATGCTCTTCCAGCACGCTCCAAGGTCGTTGCTTCAGATTCGGTCATCACAGGTATTGTCCCTGTTTGTCATAAGGATGCATCCGTGTTATTTGATCCGGGTTCTACGTACTCATATATATGTATCTTCTTAGTTTGCTTCACATTTGGGGATATCTCGGGATTCTTTGAGTTCCCTCGTATATGTTTCTACTCCTGTGGGAGATTCTCTTGTTGTGGACCGTGTATATCGGTCGTGCTTGATTGTTATTAGTGGTTTTGAGACCAGGGCTGACTTACTATTACTCAGCATGGTAGATTTCGACGCTATATTGGGTATGGACTGGTTGTCTCCCTACTATGCTATTCTTGATTGTCACTCCAAGACCGTGACGCTGGCTATGCCAGGATTATCGAGGTTAGAGTAGAGAGGTTCCTTAGAGTATACTCCCCGCCGAGTCATTTCTTTTCGTAAAGCTCAGCAAATGGTTGAAAAGGGGTGTGATGCGTATTTGGCTTATGTGAGATATGTTAGTGCTGAGACCCCTATAGTTGAGTCAGTTCCAGTTGTTAGGGGCTGTCCTGATGTATTTCCAGCTGACCTTCCGGGTATGCCGCCCGACAGAGATATTGATTTTGGAAGTGACTTGTTGTCGGGCACTCAGCCTATTTCCATTCCTCCTTATTGCATGGCTCCTCCTGAGTTGAAAGAGTTGAAGGAGCAATTACAAGAGTTTCTTGAAAAGGGATTCATCAGGCCCAGTGTATCGCCTTGGGGTGCTCCGGTATTGTTTGTGAAGAAAAAGAATGGTTTGATGCGTATGTGTATTGACTACTGGCAGCTGAATAAGGTGACAGTGAAGAACAGGTACCCATTACCTCGCATTGATGATATATTTGACCAGTTACAGGGTGCTAAGGTGTTCTCCAAGATTGATCTGCGTTCGGTTTATCATCAGTTAAAGATTCGGGAGCCGGATATCCCGAAGACTACCTTCAGGACCAGATATGGCCACTATGAGTTTCTTGTTATGTCATTTGGGCTGACCAATGCCCCAACAGCCTTCATGCACATGATGCATAGCGTATTTTGGCCTTATCTTGATACCTTCGTCATCGTGTTCATTGATGACATTCTGGTATATTCTCGGTCCCAGGAGGACCATGAGCAGCACTTGAGGACCGGGCTTCAGACATTGAAGGAGAAGACGTTGTATGCCAAAATTTTCTAAGTGTGAATTTTGGCTTGACTCTGTGGCATTCTTAGGCCATTTGGTATCTTCGGATGGGATCAAGGTAAACCCGAAGAAGGTAGAGGCAGGGTAGAGTTGTCCTAGACCGTCTTCAGCTACTGAGATCCGCAGTTTCCTCAGTTTGGCTGGGTATTATCGCCAATTTATGGAGGGATTTTCATCCATTTTAGCGCCCATGACCAGACTTACCCAGAAGGGTGCACCTTTTACATGGACTGAGGAGTGCGAGGGGAGATTTTAGAAGTTCAAGACAGCCCTGACTACAGCTCCAGTGTTAGTATTACCCACAGGTTCAGGGTCCTATACAGTCTATTGTGATGCTTCGAGGATTGGCCTGGGGGCGGTGTTGATGCAGGACGGTAGGGTGATTGCCTACGCGTCCAGACAATTTAAGGTGCATGAGAAAAACTACCATGTTCATAATCTCGAGTTGGCAGCGATTGTTCACGCCCTGAAGATATGGCATCATTATTTATATGGTGTTCCCTGTGAGATATTCACGGATCACCAGAGTTTGCAGCACATATTCAGGCAGAAGGATCTTAATTTGCGCCAGCGTAGGTAGTTGGAGTTACTCAAGGATTATGACATCACTATACTATACCACCCGGCGAAGGCCAATGTGGTGGCCGACGCCTTGAGTCGTCGGGCGGAGAGTTTGGGTAGTTTGGCATATCTTAGTGCAGCTGAGAGGCCCTTAGCCTTGGACGTTCAGTTTTTTGCCAGTCAGTTTGTAAGGTTGGACCTTTCAGAGCCTTGTCGGGTATTTGCTTGTGTAGTTGCTCGATCATCTCTTTATGACCGCATTCGGGAGCGCCAGTATGATGATCCCAACCTTCTAGCTCTTCAGGATAGAGTTCGGCGGGGTGATGCCAGGGATGTGACCATAGGGGATGATGGTGTGATAAGGATGCAGGGCCGTATTTGTGTGCCCAATGTAGATGGGCTTCGGGAGTTGATTCTTGATGAGGCCCATAGTTCGCGGTATTCCGTCCATCCAGGTACCGCGAAGATATACCAGGATCTGAGACCGCACTATTGGTGGCGAAGGATGAAGAAGGATATAGTGGAGTTTGTAGCCAAGTGTCTCAACTGTCAGCAAATCAAATGTGAGCATTAGAGACCGGGAGGGTTACTTCAGCAGATTGAGCTTCCAGAGTGGAAGTGGGAGCGGATCACCATGGACTTTGTGGTCGGACTTCCTCAGACTTTGAGGAAGCATGATGCTATTTGGGTGATTGTGGACCGGCTGACCAAATCATCCATTTCATTCCAGTGTTGACTACATATTCATCTGAGAGGTTGGCCGAGATTTATATCACAGAGATTGTTCGCCTCCACGGTATCCTAGTATATATCATTTCAGACAGAGGTACACAATTCACTTCATGGTTCTAGAGAGCCATTCAGCAAGAATTAGGCACCAGAGTGGAGTTGAGGACAACCTTTCACCCCCAGATAGACGGGCAGTCCGAGTGCACGATTCAGATTCTCGAGGATATGCTTTGTGCCTGTGTGATGGATTTTGGAGGGTCATGGGATCGATACTTTCCTCTTGCGGAGTTTTCTTATAATAACAGCTAGCAGTCTAGCATTGAGATGGCGCCGTATGAGGCTTTGTATGGTAGGCGGTGCAGGTATCAAGTGGGATACTTTGAG
The DNA here is from genome assembly GCA_005239495.1 of Nicotiana undulata. Lineage (NCBI taxonomy): Eukaryota > Viridiplantae > Streptophyta > Magnoliopsida > Solanales > Solanaceae > Nicotiana > Nicotiana undulata. The sequence goes on along the minus strand of ML256285.1, from coordinate 117,358 downwards.
CCGGGCGAGGCCCGATTGTTGGGTACAGACTTGGTTCAGGATGCCCTGGACAAGGTGAAGGTGATTCAGGAGAGACTTCGCATAGCTCAGTTCAGGCAGAAGAGTTATGCGGACCGGAAGGTTCGTGACTTGGCATTTATAGCTGGTGATCGGGTTTTGCTTCGGGTATCGCCTATGAAAGGAGTCATGAGATTCGAGAAGAAGGGTCAACTGATTTCGAGGTTCATTGGCCCTTTTGAGGTATTGCAGCGGGTTGGAGAGGTAGCCTATGAGCTGGCCTTGACTCCTAACCTAGCAGGACTTCATCCAGTATTCCACGTTTCCATGCTCCGGAAGTATCACGGTGATCCGACTCATGTTTTGGATTTCAGCTCAGTCATATTGGACAAGGATCTATCATATGTTGAGGAGCCTGTGGCTATATTGGACAGGCAGGTCAGAAAGCTCAGATCGAAGAATATTGCCTCAGTCAAGGTTAAGTGGAGGTGTTATCCGGTCGAGGAGGCGACTTGGGAGACCGAGCAGGATATTCGGAGTCAGTACCCTCATCTTTTCACAACTTCATGTATGTTTCTATACTCGTTCGAGGACGAACGATTTTCTTAAGAGGGGGAGAATGTAACGACTCGGTCGGTCATTTTGAGATTTAGCGCCCCGATCCCCTAATATATGTTTCTCTCATGTCTAATTATTCTATTGGAACTTTTCTGAGCGATGAGTGGTGAAATCCGGAGTGATTTTGGGCACATAGTCCTTAAATGTGGATTTTAGCTTTTCAAATCAGGCTGTAGCTAGAATTGTGTGAAGACGGATCCAGAATGGAATTTCGTCGACTCCGTTAGCTCCGTTTGGTGATTTCGGGGTTAGGAGCGTGTTCGGAATGTGTTTTTGAGGTCGGTTGTAGATTTAGGCTTGAATTGGCAGAAGTTAGAATTTTGGAATTTCGACCGATAGGTGAAATTTTGATGCCGGGCTCGGAATGGAATTCCGAAAGCGACAGCAAGTCCGTAATGTCATTTTTGACCTGTGTGCAAAATTTGAGGTCATTCGGATGAGTTTTGACGTGATTCGGCTTCGAATTTGGATTTTAGAAATTTCATAAGTTCTTAGGCTTGAATCTATGCATATTTGATTATTTTGATGTTTTGAGGTGTGTTTTTAAGGCTTGACCAAGTTTGAGATCCCGGGGGCCTCGGGTGTATTTCGGATGCTCAACGGGTAGATTTGGACTTACGAATGCATCAGATTTTTGTTGTTCTAGTTTTCTCTTGTGCGTTCGTGTGGGGGTAGTCGTGAACACATAGGCATAATGGGATTCAGAGGTTTTTAGTGCTTCGCGTTCGCGGATGGCAGAGTGTGTTAGCATAGGCATTGCTAGACGCTGCATCGCGAACGCGGGTACCTGATCGCGTCCGCATAGTGTTGAGCTGGGGTCCCAGGGTTGGGTCGTTACCCTTCGCGTTCGCAGGTCTAGGACCGCGTTCGCAGAGGGTTAGGAAGCCTGAGGTTCGCAATTGCAGGCCCTCATCCGCGTTCGCATAGGACAATTCTGGGCGCGTGTTCCTTACCCTTCGCGTTCGCGATTATCCTTCCGCGAACGCATAGAACAAATGCCTGGGCAGTCTTTTAAAGACCCAAATCCGAGGGTTTATGTTACTTTCACCATTTTTGAATTTGAGAGCTCGGGAGGGGCGATTTTTGAAGACATTTTCACCTGGGAAACTTGGGTAAGTGATTTCCACCCAACTTAGATCAATTTCCATGATGCCTAACTTGAATTTGGTCCTTAGAATTCGAATTTGGGTGGGAAATTTGGGGAAATTTTGATAAACTTCACATACCAAATTATTGAGTTTTGAGTGGGTTTTTGACATCCGATTTGAGAGATTTTTATATGATTAGACTCGTGAGTGAATGGGTGTCCGGAAAATATTATTTTTACCCGATTCCAAGACGTGGGCCTGGGGTTTTTTGGGGCGAATTTCCTAATTTCACGTATTAGCTTCGAAGTTATTAGTTATTTTGTTTCCTTGAAGTGATATTTACATTATGCAATCAAATTGAATAGATTTGGGCCACCCGGAGTTGGATACTTGTGGCAAGAGCGTGGTATTGAGTTGATTAGCGCAGTCAAGGTAAGTGGCTTGCCTAACTCTGTGTTGGGGATTTCCCTTAGGCATTTTTTTACTAATTTTATTATGTGGACGTCGTGTACGTGAGGTGACGAGTGCGTACACGGGTCATTGTTGCTAAATTTCCACTTTTCCATCCATGACATAACTCATTTTCATTACTATAATACTGCTTCATGTTATAACTGAGTAGTTAGCGTAGGAATAAGCATGTCTACCTGTCCTTACTTGAATTCCTCTTATTTTTCACTAATTGCACCATGCTTAGGTAGTTTTACCTTATTCTTGCCTGTTGTTTTCTTAAACGGTTTAATTAAACCGTATCTGATAGACTTCTGCATTGCATATTTAAATTGGGACTACGGACCGAGATCCGGGAGTTTTTCCCCTGTACTGCATTGCATAATTGGGACTACGGACCGAGATCCGAGAGCTTTCCCTCTGTACTGCATCGCATATTTAAATTGGGACTACGGACAGAGATCCGGGAGCTTTCCCCCAGTACTGCATTGCATATTTACTGTTGAGATATATGTTGTGCTAAGCCGAGAGCTATCTTTATTTCATTATTCCTTTCTGTTTCCGTTAATTATGTTTATTATTGCCTATTTATATCTCACTACTTAAACTTATAACTTACTTATTTTAAAACTCAGTAGAGCCTCAACCTGACCTCGTCACTACTTGTTTGGGGTTAGGTTTGGCATTTACTGAGTACCGAATGTGGAGTACTCACGCCCTTTCCTGCGCATGTTTTCCCCATGTGCAGATCCAGGTACCAGCACACAGTACCGTGGCTAGACGCATCTTAGCAGCTGCTCAGGAGACCGCGAGGTAATTCTGCCGCGTCCGCAGAATCTCACGAGTCCCCTTCCTACTCTAGTATAGACATAGGAGATATAGATACATATATACATTTTCCTCATTCCTTTGTATAGAGTTATTTTAGTACGGAGCTTGTGATTTGTGACATTCCGGGTTTTGGGAAAGTAAAATTTGTCGCATCCAAATTTTTATAGTATTACTTCTTCTTTATTGTTTCTGTTATTATTCTGTCTTATTTTTCGCAAATTTAGGCTTACCTAGTCGTAGAGACTAGGTGCCGTCACGAGACAGTTCGGAGGGTTAATTCGTATCGTGACAACAAGGCTTCTTACGTATCCCCTATTAAACGAAAATCAGGTCAAACGTATTTCATTTACATTAAGATGCAATACATAGAAAAGAATGGGGTTGCTAGATATGTCTCTAGATGTAGTATCTCTTGACTGCATCTACGTTGATGGGACTGGGCCATATGTACCGACCCGACTGGTCATTTTTGAGAGTTAGAGCCCCGATCCTGTATTAATTTCATATCATGTATCTTCTTCTTCTATTGTGTCTCGCCGGTAGGATTCGTTTTGGTTTTCGAAGTGAATTGACACACTTAGTCTCTTAATTGAGAGTTTAAGTCGGAAAAGTCGGTCGGATGTCGACTTGTGAATAAACGACCTCAAATTTTAATTTTGATTGTTCTATTAGCTCCGTTAGGTGATTTTGGACTTAGGAGCACGTCCGGAATATGATTTAGAGATCCACAGTAGAATTAGCTTGAATCGGCGAATGTTTGAATTTTGGCAATTTTGGTCAGCAGTGAAAATTTTGATATCGGGCCCGGAATGAAATTTCAGAAGTGAGAGTAGGTTCGTAGTGTCATTTTTGACTTGTGTGTAAAATTTGAGGTCATTCTAACGAGATTTAATATGTTTCGACGTCATTTGTAGATTTGAAATTTCAAAGTTCATTAGGCTTGAATCTGTGTATAATTCGTATTTTTGATGTTGTTCGAGGTGGTTTGAAGGCTCTACTAAGTTCGTATGGTATTTTAGGATTGGATGGTATATTTGGTTGAGGTCCCGGGGGCCTCAGGTCAGTTTGGGTGCTTAACGAATGAAAAATGGACTTAGGAGAATTGTTGAGTTGTTAGTTCTGGTGTCTTTCGCACTTGCGTTGGGAGGTCCACAGGTGCGGCCCCGCAAAATCGAGGTTGAGGTCGCAAGTGCGGGTTTGGGTGTATAAGCTAGGGGTCGCAAATGCGACGACGGAGCTGTAGAAGCAGAGCCGCATCTATGGAAGGGTAGTCGTAGATGCGGAGGTGAGAGGATCCAAGGCTCCACAGAAGCGGACGATTAGCAGCAGAAGCGCATCCGTAGATGCGCACGAAGGAGCGCAGGAGCAGACTCTGGAGTTTAATTTAAACTCGCAGATGCGGAGTCCCAGCCGCAGAAGCAGGACCGCATGTGTTGTCCTGGGATCGCTGAAGCGGAAATCGCTAGGCAGAAAAGGGCATTTTCGAGGGTTTGAGTTCATATCACAAAAATTCGATTGAGAGCTCGGAGTAAGGCGAGTTTTCGAGAGTTTTTCATAGGAAATCATTGGGTAAAGACTCCTAACTGTATTTTGATCATATTTCATTAATCTATTGTTGTATTGTTCATCTAATTAAGGAATTTGAATGGGGGAGTTGGTAAATTGGGGGAAACGTTCCCCAACAAAAAATATGTGATTTCAATGGGATTTAGGTGTCGTATTTGGATGATTTTTGTACGAGTTAAATCGTCAGTGAATGGGTGTTCTTATTTTTTAATTTTTACTCGATTTCGAGACGTGGGCCCAGGGAGGCTTTTTTAGCGATTTTCCAATTCCTTGCTTTAACTTTGATTCTGTTCGTTAGTTTAGTTTCTTGTAGTTGTATTTATGTTATGTAATTTGTTTTGATTAGATTTAGGTCATTCGGAGTCAGATACTCGTGGCAAGAGCATAATTTCAGATTGATTGAGTTTGGTTTGAGGTAAGTGGCTTGCCTAACCTTGTGTGGGGAAATTTCCCATAGAATTGGTACTGTTGTTGTTATTTGAGCGCCGTGTACATGAGGTGACGAGTACGTACACGGGTTGTTTGTTGTAAAACCCGATTTTCATTAAAAAGCAAATATGTCTTTCTTCTTATTTGAACTTATTAGCTTGTGTAGCATTATGTTAGACTAAGAAAGCATGCCTATTTGCCTTAACTGTTTACTTGAACTACGTGCAGCATGGTTAGTTGTTTTACCTGCTTTCCTTAGCTTACACTTAAGATAAACTGTGAGACTCCGTGCTATGATTATTGAATCTTGTCGTTTTGCTACATATTTACTTTGGGACTACGGAACAGTATTCCGAGAGATCCCCCTATACTCCATATTTACTTTGGGACTACGGAATGGTATTCTGGGAGATCCCCCCTGTCTTGAATATTTACTTTGAGAATACGGAACGGTATTCCGGGAGATCTCCCTGCACATTTACGTTTTGGACTACGGGACTGTATCCCGAGAGATCCCATGTTGAATGGTTGTGTTTTGAGTTGTGTTTATCCATGATACGTTCATTGTTACATTTCATTCCTTGTTATTGTGGAATTTTCTCTATTATATATATATATATATATATATATATATATATGTGTGTGTGTGTATGTGTGTGTGTGTGTGTGTGTGTGTGTGTTCCAGTAGGGCCTTGACCTGGCCTCTTCACTACTCGACCGAGGTTAGGCTCGGCACTTGCTGGGTACCATTGTGGTGTACTCACGTCCATCCTGCATATGTTTTTCGTGTGCAGATCCAGGTACCTCTTGTCCGCCTCATTATTAGTGCAACCGCAGCAGACTACCGGAGACTTCCAGGTATATCTGCTCGCGCCCGCAGATCCTCGGAGTCCCCCTCTATCCTTTATACTGTTTTCCCACTTTATCTCTTTAGATTATGTATAGGAGACAGTTTAGACAGCTTCTCTTAGAGCTTGTGACTCGTAATTCTGGGTTTTGTGAAGTATTGTGTATATTCGAGTATTAATTTTACATGTATACGTCGAGCGGTAGTCTACCGTTATATAGTATCTTTTGAAGCTTAGTTGTTCAATTATTGCTTTATTTCTTTTAATTCAACCTTAGTAGGCTTACCTAGTCATAGCGACTAGGTACCGTCACGACGTCTTACGAAGGGGAAAATAGGTCGTGACAAGTTTGTATCAAAGCTCTAGGTTCATAGGTATCGTGAGTCACAAGCCGGTTTATCAAAGTCTCGTGGATCGGTACAGAGATGTCTGTACTTATCTTCGGGAGGCTATGGAACTGTTAAGAACAATCATACTTCTTTGATGTCCTTGTCATGCGAGTTATTAACATCAAAATTTTAAAATTTTCTATTCTATTCTTTCTCACAAATGGTGAGGACTTGTACCAGGATATTCGACAATCAGGCACCCGAGCCCCCCTCCATAGCCGCCAGAGGCTGGGGTCGGGGTAGAGGACGACCACACGGTGCATCCAGATCACCTGCGCAAGCTGCGATAGAGGAGCCCCCAACAGCTCCAGCTAGAGGGCTGGCATCGGAGGTTCCTATTGCTGCTCTAGCCCTCTAGGAGACTCTAGCCCAGTTCATGAGCATATTTAGCACTTTATCTCAGGCTGGACTGATTCCGGTAGCTCCCGTCACATCTCAGGCCATAGGAGGGGTAAGGACTCCCGCAGCCCGTACTCCTAAGCAGAGGGTCCAGATTTATCAAGCCGCAGAGTTTATTCCTATGCCCGCAGTGGCTCCAGTTCAGCATGAGACTAGGGTAGCTGCTTTTGAGGCAGAGCAACTTAGACTTGAGAGGTATAAGAAGTACCACCCACATACTTTCAGCGGATTAGCTTCAGAGGATGCTCAGGGTTTCCTTGAGGAGTGTCATTGTATTCTTCGCACTACGGGCATAGCAGAGACGAGTGGGGTTTACTTTACCGCTTTCCAGCTGAGGGGAGCAGCCTATCAGTGGTGGCGTGCCTATGAGCTGAGTAGTCCGGACGAGGAAGCCTCACTCAGTTGGACTCAGTTCTCAGATATGTTTTTGTGTGAGTATGTCCTTAGAGCCTCAGGGATGCTTGGCGCGCAGAGTTTGAGAATTTGCGCCAGGGACCTATGATTATGTCGGAGTATGTAGTTCCTTTCAGTGAGTAAGTCTGACATGTACCGGCTTTGGTTGCTACAATCAGAGAGAGGGTTCGTCGCTTCATTGAGGGACTCCACCCCAGTATCAGGACCAGTATAGCTAGAGAGTTGGAGATGGATATCTCTTATCTGCAGGTTGTGAGTATTTCCAGGAGAGTGGAGGTCATGCTTGCCCGGGACAGAGAGGAGAGAGAGGCCAAGAGATCTCGAGATACTGGCCATTATTCAAGAGCTCGTGCCCCAGCAGCTCGCCATGGTAGGGGTTTTGTAAGTCGCCATGTTCATTCAGCTCTTCCAGCCGCCAATGGTGTTCCAGTTCCTTCTAGGCCTCAGGAGCCTTATTATGCACCGCCACTATATAGTGTGCCTCCTGTTTTGGGTGCTATTAGAGGCCAGTCCAGCAAACCTGACCCGAGCCAGTCACAACTGTCGTGTCCTCTAAGGGGTTGTTTTGAGTGTGGTGATACTCGTCACAGGGTGAGGGATTGGTCCAGACTTAGGAGAGGCGCACCTCCACAGATTTCTCAGCCACCACGTGCTCCACTAGGTCCTCCAGCTATACTTCTAGCCCCACCTACTGGCCTACCTACTCAGGCAGCTCGATATGCAGGTCGGGGAGGTCGCTCTAGAGGGGGAGGCCAGGCCAGGTATTATGCCCTTCCAGCCCGTTCAAAGGCAATTGATTTTGATTCTGTCATCACAAGTATTGTCCTGTCTGTCATATAGATGCATCGATATTGTTTGACCCAGGCTCTACGTATTCATATGTGTCTTCTTATTTTTCTCCATATTTGGGGGTATCTCGGGATTCTTTGAGTTCCCCTGTTTATGTATCTACTCCTGTGGGAGATTCTCTTATTGTGGACCGCGTATATCAGTCGTGTTTGACTACTCTTAGTGGTTTTGAGACCAGAGCAGATTTATTATTTCTCATCATGGTAGCTTTTGATGTTATCTTAGGCATGGACTGGTTGGCGCCCCCATTATGCTATTCTTGATTGCCACGCTAAGACTGTGACATTGGCTATGTCAGGCTTATCGTGATTAGAGTTGAGAGGTACCTCAGAGTATACTCCTCGCACGATTATTTCATTTCTTAAGGCTCAGCGAATGGTTGAGAAGGGGTGTGACGCGTATTTGGCCTAAGTGAGAGATGTCAATATTGATACCCCTATAGTTGAGTCAGTTCCAGCAGTGAGGGATTTCCCTGATGTGTTTCCAACTGATCTTTCGGGAATGTCGCCCGACAGTGATATTAATTTTGGCATTGACTTGTTGTTGGGCACTCAGCCCATCTCTATTCCTCCTTACCATATGGCTCCTCCTAAGTCGAAGGAGTTGAAGGAGAAGTAGCAGGAGTTGCTTGATAAGGTCTTCATTAGGCCCAATGTGTCACCTTGGGGTGCTCTGGTCTTGTTTTTGAAGAAAAAGGATGGTTCTATGTGTATGTGTATTGATTATCGCCAGTTGAACAAGATTACAGTGAAGAACAGGTATCCAATGCCTCACATTGATGATTTATTTGATCGGTTACAGGGTTCCAGGGTGTTTTCCAAGATTGACTTGCGTTCAGGCTATCATCAGTTTAAGATTCGGGAGCCGGATATCCCGAAGAATGCCTTCAGGACCAGATATGGTCATTATGAGTTTCTTGTCATTTCCTTTGGGCTGACCAATGCCCCAGCAGCCTTTATGCATTTGATGCACATTGTGTTCCGGCCTTATCTTGACTCCTTCGTCAGTTTATTGATGACATTCTAGTGTATTCCAGGACTCGGGAAGATCATGATCAACACCTAAGGACTATGCTTTAGACTTTTAGGGAGAAGAGGTTGTATGCAAAATTTTCTAAGTGCGAGTTTTGGCTTGACTCAGTGGCATTTTTCGGTCATGTAGTATCGAGTTATGGGATCAAGGTAGATCTGAAGAAGGTGGAGGCAGTATAGAGTTGGCCTAGACCATCATCAGCTACGGAGATCCGCAGTTTCCTTGGTTTGGCGGGATATTATCGTCGCTTTGTAGAGGGGTTTTCATCCATTACAGCACCTATGACCAGGCTGACCCAGAAGGGTGCTCCGTTCAGGTGGACAGATAAGTGTGAAGAGAGCTTTCAGAAGCTCAAGACAGCTTTGACTATTGCCTCTGTATTGGTAATGCCTATAGGTTCGGGGTCTTGCACTGTCTATTGTGATGCCTATTGGATTGGTCTTGGCGCGGTGTTGATGAAGGACGGTAGAGTGATTGCCTACGCATCCAGTCAGTTGAAGGTGCATGAGAAGAACTATCATGTCCATGATCTTGAGTTAGCAGCTATTGTTCACACCTTGAAGATCTGGCGCCATTATTTGTACGGTGTTCCTTGTGAGAATTTCACTGATCACTGGAGTTTGCAGCACCTATTCAAGAAAAAGGATCTTAATTTGCATCAGTGGAGGTGGTTGGAGCTACTTAAGGATTATGACATCACTATATTGTACCACCCGGGGAAGGCCAATGTAGTGGCCGAATACGTTGAGTCGCCGGGCGGAGAGTTTGGGGAATCTGGCATACCTTCCAGCAGCAGAGAGACCCTTAGCATTGGATGTTCAGGCTTTAGCAAGCCAGTTTGTGAAATTGGATATTTCGGAGTCGAGCCGAGTATTGGCTTGCATGGTCTCTTGGTATTCTCTTTATGACCGTATCAGGGAGCGTTAGTATGATGACCCCCATGTTCTAGTCCATCAGGACAGGGTTGGGCAAGGTGATGCTAAAGATGTGACTATTGGTGATGATGGCATGATGAGGATGCAGGATGGATATGTGTGCCCACTGTGGATGGGCTTCTAGAGTTAATTCTTGAGGAGGCCCACAATTCGCGATATTCAGTCCATCCGGGTGTCGCGAAGATGTACCACAATTTGAGATAGCACTATTGGTGGAGGAACATGAAGAAGGATATAGTTGGGTTTGTGGCTAGGTTTCTCAACTGTCAGCAGGTTAAGTATGAGCATCAGGGACCGGGTGGCTTGCTTCAGAGGTTAGAGATCCCAGAGTAGAAGTGGGAGCGGATCACCATGGATTTCGTAGTTGGGCTCCCACGGACTTCGAGGAAATTCGATGCTATTTGGGTGACTGTGGATCGGCTGACCAAGTCAGCTCATTTCATCCCTGTGATGACTACTTACTCTTCAGAGAGGTTGGCTAAGATTTACATCAGAGAGATTGTCTGCCTTCATGGTGTCCCAGTTTCCATCATTTTAGACAGAGGTACACAGTTTACATCACAGTTTTGGAGAGTCGTACACTAGGAGTTGGGTACTAGGGTGGAGCTTAGCACAACATTTCACCCTCAAACAGACGGGCAGTCCGAGCGTACGATTCAGATTCTAGAGGATATGCTCTGATCATGTGTGATGGAGTTTGGAGGGTCATGGGAACAATTCTTGCCACTTACGGAGTTTGCCTAAAACAACAATTATCCGTCCAGCATTCAGATGGCACCGTATGAGGCTCTATATGGTAGGCGGTGTCGGTCCCCAATGGGTTGGTTTGAGCCGGGCGAGGCCCGATTGTTGGGTACAGACTTAGTCCAAGATGCCCTGGATAAGGTGAAGGTGATTCAGGATAGACTTCACACAGCCCAATCCAGACAGAAGAGTTATGCGGACCGGAAGGTTCGCTATTTAGCACGCATGGTTGTGGAGCGGGTCTTGCTTAGGGTATCGCCTATGAATGGCATCATGAGGTTCGGTAAGAAGGGAAAGCTGCCTGAGGTACATTGGTCCTTTTGCGATATTTCGGCGTGTTGGGGAGGTTGCTTATGAGATCGCCCTACCTCCCAGCCTAGCATGAGTTTATCCGGTATTTCCTGTTTCTATGCTCCGAAAGTATCACGGTGATCCGGCTCATGTATTGGATTTTAGTTCAGTCCAGTTCGACAAATTTCTATCTTACGTTGAGGAGCCAGTGGCTATCTTGGATAGGAAGGTCAGAAAGCTAAGGTCAAAGAACATTTCTTCAGTGAAGGTTCAGTGTAAGGGTCAGCCGGTCGAGGAGGCGACTTGGGAGATCGAGCGATATATGTTCAGCCATTATCCCCATCTTTTCATAGCTTCAGGTATGTCTTTATACTCGTTCGAGGACGAACGATTGTTTTAAGAGGGGGAGGATGTAATGACCCGACCGGTCGTTTTGACAAATGTTGTCCTGGGATCGCAGAAGCGGAAATCACTGGGCAGAAAATGGCAATTTCGAGGGTTTGAGTTCATATCACAAAAATTTTATTGAGAGCTCGGAGGAAGGCAAATTTTCGGGAGCTTTTCATAAAAAATCATTGGGTAACGATTCCTAACTCTATTTTGATCATATTTCATTAATCTATTGTTGTATTCTTCATTTAATTAAGGAATATTAGTGAGGAAGTTAGGAAATTGGGGGAAAAGTTCCCCAACCAAAAATCTGAGATTTGAGTGGGATTTAGGCGTCGGATTTGGATGATTTTTGTACGAGTGAACTCGTGAGTGAATGGGTGTTCTTATTTGGTAATTTTTACTCGATTCCAAGATGTGGGCCTGGGAGGCGTTTTGAGCGATTTTCCAATTCCTTGCTTTAACTTTGATTCGGTTCGTTAGTTTAGTTTCTTGTAGTTGTATTTATGTTATGTAATTGGTTTTGATTAGATTTGGTCCACTCGGAGTCGGATACTCGTGGCAAGAGTATAATTTCAGATTGATTGAGCATGCTTCAAGGTAAGTGGCTTGCCTAACCTTGTGTGGGGGAAACTCCCTGTAGGATTGGTACTGTTGTTGTTATTTGAGCCCCGTGTACGTGAGGTGACGAGTACGTACACAGGATGTTTGTTGTAAAACTCGATTTTCATTAAAAAGCAAATTTGTCTTTCTTCTTAGTTGAACTTATTAGCTTGTGTAGCATTATGTTAGACTAAAAAAGCATGCCTATTTGCCTTAACTATTTACTTGAACTATGTGCAACATGCTTAGTTGTTTTACCTTCTTTTCCTTATCTTACTCTTAAGATAAATTGTGAGACCCCATACTATGATTATTGAATCTTGTCGTTTTGCTGCATATTTTCATTGGGACTACGGAAGGGTATTCGGGGAGATCCCCTGTATTTCATATTTACTTTGGGACTATGGAATGGTATTCCGGGAGATCGCCCCTATTTTGCATATTTACTTTAGGACTACAGAACGGTATTTCGGGAGATCCCCCTACACATTTACGTTTGGGACTACGGGACGATATCCCAGGAGATCCCCTGTTGAACAGTTGTGCTCTAAGTTGTGTTTTTCTATGATTTGTTCATTGTTACATTTCATTTCTTATTATTGTGACATTTCCTCTATTTTACTTCATTATATATATATATGCTCCAGTAGGTCCCTGACCTTACCTCTTCACTACTCGACCGAGGTTAGGCTTGGCATTTGCTGGGTACCATTGTGGTGTACTCACGCCCATCCTGCACATGTTTTCGTGTGCAGATCCAGGTACCTCTCGTCCGCCTCACTATTAGTGCAGCCGAAACAACCTACTGGAGACTTCAAGGTATATCTGCACGCGCCCGCAGATCCTCGGAATCCCCCTATATCCTTTATAATGTTTTCCCTCCTTAGCTCTTTAGATTATGTATAGGAGACAGTTTAGAAAGTTTTTCTTAGAGCTTGTGACTCGTGATTCCCGGGTTTTGGAAAATATTATGCATATTCGAGTATTGATTTTACTTGTATATGTCGAGCGGCAGTCTACCATTATATAGTGTCCTTTGAAGCTTACTGTTCAGTTATTGCTTTATTTTTGTTAACTCAATGTCAGTAGGCTTACCTAGTGGTAGCGAGTAGGTGTTGTAGCGACGTCTTACGGAGGGGGGAAATTGGTCGTGACACCATACTTCACCATCCATTTCTTTTAGAATCAGTGCTCAGCCGGTCAATACTCGATGCACCATGTACGGACCTTGCCAATTTGGTGCAAACTTTCTTTAGCTTCATTTTGGTGGGGGAATATGCGCTTCAAAACCAATTGTGCCGGTTTGAACTATCTTTGTTTCAATTTCTTGTTGAAGGCTCAAGCCATTCTGTTTTCATAGAGTTGACCATGGCAGACTACATTCATTCGATTCTCGTCAATAAGCATTAGTTGTCCATACCGATTCTTCACCCATTCTGCATTGCTCAGCTCGGCTTCCTGGATGACTCTCAAAGATGGTATTTCAACTTTCGCGGGTAATAAATCTTCATTTCCATAGACAAGAAGATAAGGTGTTGCCCCAGTTGATGTTCTGACTGTAATGCGATAGCCAAGGAGAGAAATGGTAGCCTCTCGTGCCAATTCCTATAGTTATCAATCATCTTCCGCAATATCTTCTTGATGTTCTTGTTGGCTGCTTCAACAGCTCCATTCATCTGAGGTCAGTAGGGAGTGGAATTTTGCTGAGAAATCTTGAACTTATCACATATTTCATGCATCAAGTAACTATTGAGATTGGCTCCATTATATGTAATGATTGACTCAGAAAATCCAAATCGGCAAACGATGTTGTTGCGGACAAAATCTGCTACCACCTTCTTTGTAACTGACTTATAAGAAGAGTCTTCCGCCCACTTTGTAAAATGATCAATAGTTACCAAGATAAATATATGCCCATTCGATGAGCCATGCTCAATAGGGACAATGACATCCATGCCCCAAGCTGAAAACGGCCAAGGAGAACTCGTCACATTGAGTTCATTCGATGGGACTCGAATCACATCACTGTGAATATGACACTGATGATATTTCCGTACAAAACGAACGCAATCCGTTTCCATGGTCATCCAAAGGTAACCTGCTAGAAAAAAGAAAGCAAAACCATTCATGTGAGGCCCACAAGTTCCTGCATGTATCTCGTCAATCAGCTTGGTTTCTTTTATGGCTTCTACACACCTCAACAGTCCTAAATTTGGGGTCCTCCTATACATGATTTCACCGTTTAGGAAAAAGTTGTTTGCCAATCTCCTAAGCGTTCGCTTTTGGGTACTGGTTGTTCCTTCAGCGTAATCCCGTGTCTTGAGATACTTGTTAATGTCATAATACCATGGTTCTCCGTCTAGCTCTTTATCCACATGGAAACAATAAGCTGGTTGATCTTGGACATTCACCTTGATGGGGTCAAAATAGTTATTGTCTGGATATTGAATCATGGAAGAAAAAGTTTCCAAAGCATCTGCGAACTAATTTTGAACTCTTGGAACATGCTTAAAGTCCACCTTGATAAACTTATTACACAACACCATCACACAATGTAATTACGGTAATATTTTTGCATTTTTTCTATTCCATTCACCTTGTAGTTGAAGAATCAGCATGTATGAATCACCTATAACAAATAACTCTTGAATGTTATGTCAACGGCCATTCTAAGCCCAAGTATACAAGCCTCATATTCTGCCATATTGTTGGTGCAAGAAAAACCGAAGTTTCACTAAGATTGGATAATGTTTTCCAGATTCTGAAACTACTACTGCTCCAATTCTGACTCCTTTGAAGTTTGTGACTCCGTCAAAAGAAAATTCTCCTACCAGAATATGCTTCTTAAATGTCTTCTCCGGCGAACAATACTTCTTCATCTCGTAAGTACGTCCTAAGTGGCTTGTATTCTTCATCCACGGGATTTTCTGTAAGGTGGCCCACTAAAGCTTGTCCTTTAATGGCTTTCTGTCAAACTCACTTAGCAAAATTTTCCACTTCACCAGCTTCCCTGTAGGCATAGGCTTCTAAAAGATATACTTGAGCGGGTCCATCCTGGAAATGAGATAAGTGGTGCATGCTGACAAGTAGTGCCTCAACTTTGGTGCAACCCAAGTTAAGGCGCAACAGGTGCGTTCTAAAAAAGTATATCGTGCTTCATAAGGTGTGAACTTCTTGTTGAAGTAGTATATGGCTTGATCCTTCCTCCCAGTTTCATCATGTTGCCCCAAAACACATCAAAATGCATTATTTGATACGGACATGTATAACAAGAGCGGCCTTCCAGGTTCTGGAGGTACCAGCACCGATGGGTTAGATAAATATTCTTTGATCTTATCAAAAGCTCGTTGACATTCCTCTGTCCATTTAGTAGTGGAATATTTCCTCAGCATCTTGAATATCGGCTCTCAAGGTCACTATTGATTGGCCTATGAAACGACTGATGAGGTTGAGACGACCAAGGAAGCTCATCACGTCCTTCCGATTCTTTGGAGGTGGAAGGTCTTGGATAGCCTTTATCTTTGAAGGATCCAGCTCTATGCCCCTTCTACTGATAATGAAACCTAATAATTTTACCGCTGGAATTCTAAATGCACACTTTGTGGGATTCAGCTTCAAATTGTATCGTCGCAATCTATCAAAGAACTTCTTCAAATCTACCAAGTGATCTGAACTTTTCCGTGACTTGATGATGACATCGTCCACATAGACCTCAATCTCTTTATGGATTATGTCATGAAAAATAGTTGTCATAGCTTTCATATATGTGGCACTTGCGTTCTTGAGACCAAAAGGCATCACGCCATAACAATACACCCCCCCCCCCCTTCAAGGTGTGATAAATGTTGTCTTCTCAGCATCATTTCAATCCATCAAAATCTTGTAGTAGCCGGCAAAGCAATCAACCAATTATCAATGAGTATTTGAATATTTGGGAGTGCGATCATCATCCTTTGGACTAGCCTTGTTGAGATCCCGATAATCCACACATATTCTGATCTTCCCGTCCTTCTTCTTGGACCTTCAAACTTAAGTCTGTTTGAATTTCCTTGTCTTTTGCTCTACCGAGGACAAGATGGATCCGTTGGCAACTTATGTGAAACAATATTAGTTCTTAAATCAGGCATGTCGTCATACGACCAAGCGAACACATTTACGTATTGTCTCAAAAGATCTACATATTTCTCCTTTTCTGATGATGTCAAATGGACACTAATTCTTTTTTCTTTTATAGACTCTGAATTTCCCAAATTTATCAGCTCAGTTTCGTCCAAATTTGGTTTTGACTTGTTCTCAAATTGCTAAAGTTCCTTAGTTAATTCTGAAGGCGGCATATCTTCTTCATATTCTTCAAGATCTTGCTTGTTATTTTGTTCACTTGTTTCATTGCATATCACATTCACGGCGTCGGCAATTTTATTAATTTTTTTGTAGAAAAAAAAAGTAAAATTAATAAAGACAAAAATTTAAATGTAAACGAAAAAAGCTGGTTCAGATTTTGCATTTAAGCTTCCAAAATATCGAGGCAAACAACATAAAATCATAGACACGATTCAAGCCTCAATTTTGAATTGTGTTCGTTTTTTATTTTTTTTAAAAGTACTAATACAATCCATCTACCAAGACTCCCGATGAACCAGGTATGGGGTACAAGTCCAATTGTTCAAAACAACTCCAGGTGCGGCATCCCAAATAGTTGGCATCTTTGTGCGATATTTTAGAATCACGTTGCAATCAGCAATGAATAGGTTCCTGACTCTTCAACGAGGTCATCTTCAGCATCTTTATCTAGCTCATGAACAATAACTGTCTTGGGGAATGACTGGCTTAGCGGCGGGATAGGCTGTGGCAGGACAATGTCACCTTTTTTCTTGAGACGAGCCTCTTAGATTTCATTAGAGTGGGTTCGTACCCTAGGCCAAAAGTGTTGTTCTGCCCTGGTAAATGAATTGGCTCCAGTATTCCATGCAACCTTTCTCCAAGTCATCAACCAGGCTCGAAACCATTCTTCAAATATTTCTGATGCCGCCATCACGAACACACTTGGCAACTTCACCTCTTTACCTTGAGTAGCCGTCACAATTTATTCAATGTGGAAAGTGGCTCCATCCATCCTCTCTACACTTTTAATGAAAGGGATTGAATTCCCGGGGTAAATGGGATTTCTTGCTTCTCCATGAATCACAACTTCCTGATGATTCTACACAAACTTCACGTTTTGATTCAAAGTGGAATGAATTACATCGTCCATGTGAATCCACGGCCTTCCCAATAACAAATTATAAGTAGAAGATATGTCCAACACTTGAAATTCAACGATAAAATCCACAAGCCCAATTTGTAATGCTAAGTCAATTTCACAAATAACGCTCTTTTGTGCTCCATCAAAAGCTAACATTCACATGACTTCCACGAACTTTTCCAATATCAATTCCCAAAGCTTTGAGGGTCGTGAAAGGAAATATATTGAGAGTCGAACCATTATCAATCAAAACCCTAGAAACAAACTTATCCCTGCACTTGGCAGTAAGGTGCAAAGCTTTGTTGTGACATAGACCTTCAGGTGGCAATTCATCCTCGTGAAAAGAAATCTTGTGGGATTCTAGAATTTGGGATACCATAGTTTTCAAATGTTCACTAGTTGTCTCGGCTGGCACATATGCTTCATTGAGTACTTTTATCAAAGCATTCGTGTGGCTCTCGGAACTCATCAATAATGACATGAGGAAAATTTGAGCCGGTGTCTTCTTCAATTGGTCTACAACAGAGTATATGCTACATTGCATTTTTCTCCAAAACTCTTTTGCTTCAGCTTCTGTCATAGACTTCTTTTGGTTGTTTTCCTTACTTGAAGTACCTCGTGATACTTCTTAGGAATATAACACCGCTCGGATCTCGACATACCTGTAGCATCAGCTTCTACAACTAATTTTGCCTTCCCTTTATTCCTTACATCATACTGATTGTCCCTAAGGAACTGCTTTGGTGTCAAATAAGGGTGTCTGGGAAACTAGCCATGATCTTTGGTTTCGGAGGGAGTACTTCCACCTCGATTGGTGCTCGTACTTGCACTATGATGACAAGAGAAATAAAGGTGGATGTCTCAACCTTTTTCTCGTCTTCAACTGGTACAACAGTTCCTTCCAAATTTCTATCTTCATCAGTAGATATCATGTTAATATCGGTATCCCCGTGATTTGGAAGAGGGTTATTGTTCACGTTCGGGGGAGCTCCCTTAAACTGGATATTTCCTGCTTTGATCAACTCTTCAATCTTATATTTGAGAGTAAGGCAATTTTCTGTGTCGTGTCCAGTCACACCAAAGTGATATGCACAACACTGGGTCCCTTCATACCATCCTGGGAGGGGGTCGGGAACTCTTCCCGGTACTTGTTGGAATACTCCTGCGCTTTTCAACCTTTCATACAGCCGGGCTAAAGGTTCATCTAGGGGTGTATAGGTTTTGGCTGGTTTTCTTTCAAAGCTCGAGCGAGGTCTAGGTGTGTTTGTGCGGTTTTTTTATTGGTATCATGGTTGAGATGGATATATGGGGTTGGTAATATGATGGATTCTGGTATGTGGGTGCTCGGGGTGGATAATAGGTTGGTTGGGAATTATAAACAGGATAGGTAATGGGTGAAGGATGGTAATAAGGTTGAGGATTTTGGGTGTATGGGCTATAGTATGAAGGTTGGGGTAACAGGTTTTGGTAGGTTAACATTTGGTTAGACCTGCGATCTTTGATGGTCATAACAAAGGATACTTATTTATCCTTCTTCTTACTTTCTCCTCCAACAGTTCCTGATTGGATTTCCATACTCGTTGCTTGTAATGCTGCCAAGTTTATAATCTTTCCCAATTTGAGACCTTCCTCTATAACGTCTCCCATCCGAACAAATTCTGAGAATTTCTGTCCCATCATGCTTATCAATCTCTCATAGTATGTCACATCCATTTGAGATCGTCTCATCCTCTCCCATAGGGGGTTGGATTCTAGCTGCTACTTTACTACATCTCATTGCATATTCTCTAAAGGATTCTATTATTTTCTTCTCCAATGTAATCAAATAGAATCTAACTGTATTTGTCTCAGTTTTAAATCTGAATTTGTCCATGAATTCTTGCACCATGACACTCCAACTGCGCCATTTTTGTGGGTCTTGACTTGTGTACCCATCAAGGGCTTCCCATGTAATACTCCTTATAAAAAGATTGATCCTAATAGCTTCATCATTTCCCTCTCCAACTAACTTATCATAATACGACCTCAAATGAGCTCGCCTTTCCCATAAAACATGTCAAATTTTGGTACTTTATATCCCGTAGATAATTCGACATCGGGATGAACACATAGATCCTCATATTCCAAATCTTCCATACTCCTAACAGTTCTGAGACTTTTGAATGCTTCCTATAACTTACGGATCTCCTTCACCATATACTCGTCGATTTTGGCCCTCACTTCTTTTTCTGTTTCTAGATACTGATACACTTCGAAGTGAAGTTGGTGAGGCATAGGGGTAGTAAAAGGTTGTGCTTCTGCTACATATACTAGCGACACATGTTGCATGTTAGGAATAATGACGTGTGCGACTGGTATGTGTTGGCTTACATAGTGGTTTTGGGTGAGCGGGGTGCTTTGGGCTGGTGGTTGTTGGGAAACATATGATGTGGTAAGGTTCAATAGGTTGGCTTGTTTCAGATTAGCATATGAGTTAGTTGATGTTGGCTTGGTATTTTGAAGTGGAGGATTTGGTGGAAGGTGTTCAGGGATAGGTGAGTCAAAAGATGGAAAAGGTGGTGGGACAGGTGCATTTGTCCTTTCTTCGGGAAGTGAAGTGTTGAGGTTGATGCAAAGGTTGGTGAGGTTTTGAAGTCGCTCAATTTCACCTTGCAGGTTAGCCACTTGTTGCAACAACTGGGCGATGTGCTCATCATGAAAGGTAACCTCCTTTCCTTCGAAGCCTCAGATTCGTCTCGTTGAACGGTGACAAGTCCTAACCCTGTCTGATTAGATGTGGTTGAACCAGTCACATTGGTAGCTGCTCGTGCCTTGGATCTCATGAAGTATGGTGTTCACCCAGTTCATAGTCAACACAAATCAACCTTGGGGAGTAATAAAATAGAAAACCTTTTAAGAAGGAAATAAAAGACAATGTTAGTAAGTTGTAATTAAATTTAAAAGCAAGTATATCACATAACAAATAAATCACGTAATGAATAATAAGTTAGGCGTTGATATGTGTGTCCTAGTATGCATGGAGCCTCTTTGTGGCAAAGGTAGGCCTAGGGAAAATTTGATAGATAAACACACAATTATATATCATTTCATTGCTCCTTAATTAGGTACCCCTAAACAAACTTTCATCGATGATTCGAGTCTTAGTACACAAATGAAAAAGAGAAACAACAACATAGCCTTAGTCCAAAATGATTACAATGGCATAGCCTTAATTGAAATAAAGATTACAACATAGTTCTAATCTAATTGGTTGATGATGGTTCTTCTTCGCCCCTTAGCCTCTTTGTTGCTGCTCTTATTGCCTCGTCAATTTTCTGGCGATTCTTCACAAGGTAAACCATGGCTAACTTTTCTCCTTCTTCGAGTCCTTGGTAATAGCATTATATGAATTGCTCCTCGAGGTCCCCATTCAAATCTTTGAGTCCTGGCACCATTTCCAAAGCTTGTTGTTTTCACATTTCTATTTGTTGCCTCTGCATTTTCTCTTGTTGTCTCAACATTTCAATCTCTTGGTTGTCCTTTTCATGTTGATTCTTGTGCTTTGCTTCAGACTCGGACACCTTTTTTTCAGCCATTGGTACTTAATTTTAGCTTCAGCTACCTTGTCTTTAATTTGGCCTCCCGTATTAATCCCTCTTGTGACAGAACCTTCAAGGTTGGCACGCAACCATTCTAAGTAAACGTGTCACATCCATCATGGTATCTATCTGGTGCAATTGTATCCTTGACCATAGCTCTCTTGTTTATCCACATCCTGAGAATTTCTTTCGAAAAAGGAATCTTATCATTATCATAGTCAATTCGATAATGATCCATGTTAGCAACTTGCGGTATGACTTGCATTCTTTCAGCTTGTCTCATAACTTGTAAAGGAGCATAGGGTTGAAGTACGCGAAGCCTGATCAGAACCAAGTAAGGTAGAATTTTTCCACGGATTAGGAAATTCTCAAAAGGATACCCAGAATGAATCTTGGTGTCATTCAGCTTGCTAAGTAACTTGGCCCATCCTTTGACATTATTTGGACACTTGAATGCAACCACTGGGATCATGTATGAATATGATTAGCATTTGTTTGTAAAGATCTTGACTTCCATTGATCTTTTGGAGATTCCCCATAAATCACAACTGCAGCAACAAATTACATCCCTCAAATGTTTAAATTCCTTCTTGCAAAGGCCCAAAGCTCGGTATATATCTGCAACAACCATCGGCACGATGGTGTATGGATTTCCGTCAATGCCATTAAACAATGCGTCAGTAAGCATAACAAGTCAGGTTTGAATCTCCTGTTTTTCTCCTCGAGGAAATATTAGGAGCCCAAGGAAACAAACCGAAAAAGCAAATACCTTTTTTTCACTCCAAGAAGCGTGTGAGGAGAACACCTCTCAATGTCGTATAAAAGCATATGAACGACAAAGATGTCGAACAAATAGTCAAGGGGTATTTTGGATTCTTTCAAATGCTCTGGCCCAATTTCTTTCTCAAAATCAAATTTTTCAAGGAACTCTTTTGTCGAGGAATTTTTTGGAATGATCATGTCAGCGCTTTTCCAAGAATGTATGCCTTTCCATAACAATCTCACATTCTCTATGAAGCCTCCAATATCTTCTAACAATGGAGTCATCTCATTTTTTCCCAAATCTGAATACAGCCCTTTCTTCATCCCAAAAGGTTATTGCTACCTCAATAATTTCCTTACATGATGTTACTTCCATAAGTAACGGTAGATAACCCAACTTCTTTCGTACTTTGGATTGAGCATTCTCTCCTAAGTCTCACCACCATGAATTTAATTTGGGAGGTATGTCCAACACCAAGCAAATATTTTGGGTAAACAACTTGATTCATGATTTCCTACATCCCAAAAAAGGTTAATCCTACTTTTTTCCCCTTTAAGAGCAAATGGTCGACATAATCGGTGTGTTTATCTTTCAAATAATGCACATACAAGATGAATAAGTGTCACTCGGGGTTATAAACCCGCTTGGACATTTGGATAAGGCTAAATAATGGACTTAATACACCTAGGGTATTAAGCCTCCTAAGGTTGCGTGATTCATGTCCTTAAGAAGGGTTTTTGTTTAGCTCTATCCTAGGTCGGCTAAGAGTGGATTTTCTAGACTGGTCTTCTCCCAAGCAGACAACTTGAGAGTGGAAAGTTGTGACTGTTGATTGACTTAACCAGAAACTTTCTCCTAAAAGGTTTTTTTTTAAGTGCACGGCCGCAAACCACGTAACGGCTAGATGTGTGCTTAGTGTGGATTTTCCAAAAATGGAGGAAGTGAAAACGAAATGACAGTTTACCAAAATAGTAACACATAGACGGTTGATCTCAGCCAAAATGGTTCTCGCATGTAAGTCAACTAAAGTAATCATGGAAGCCATAGTTAAGCTAAGTCCTTCTGGTTAGAACCTAATTCCGCAGCAGAGTCACCACACTGTTAGACCTTATTTTAAACTGGTTAAACTAAGGCACAACATATAGGCATTTTCGAGTTTAATTAAAGTTAAGAGTGATTTCGAAGGTGAATTAGGACATCTAAATTGACTAAAGTAAGTCAATAAAGTATAACTCTATTAATGATTTATTTAACCTACAGATTCTAGGTAAGGGTTCAATTAATCTAAAGGAAAGGTTTTTAAGGTACCCTTTAAGATCCATATTAAAATGGTTGACTGACCGGACTAAAGTTAATTACGGCTAATTAAAAGAATATATTAGTTTCTAAAGAAAAGGATAAATAAGTGACTAAATGTTTATAAAATAAGTATAGTAATGCTAAGTTTGGACTCAAATAGTAGTGTACTTGAACTCTTAACTAAGAGTTGAGAAAATGATTTCTTAAACCAGTAATGAGCTCTCGTTCAAACATTGTCCCTATAATTGATTTAAATTCCTTATGTCTAAATGTTATGTTATATGTGATATGATGAGTATCTCTATTATTATCTATAAATAAATACCTCGCTGAATTGATATAGTATCACATTATTACACCCCATAGTCTCGTATATGAGAGTACGTCGTAAGTCAATTGATGTAAGCTCTGAAATGAGATCATCTTTGAAAGTACATAAAGTAAGTTAATCATGTCACCTCGGAGGTTACAAATATTAAAAGATCATGAACAACAAGTACAAAGAGGGTTGGAAGGTTCAGAAGCTAAAGAAATTGAAGAAAACAATGTTTCGTCGAAAGTCGACAAGATGTGAATGTTATAACATGTAATTTTGGGGTGAGACTAGGGTGCTTAACATGATAAGGAGGTTATATTATAAATTATGTTAGTCGTGTGTTATGTTTTGATGTCAAGCAAGTTGTGGAACAAAAGTCGATGAAAGTTATCACAAGTTACATTCATAAGTTTTACTGAACGTTTGGGTCAAATGTAACTGCGAGTTTATTCCTATATACTTAGAGTTATTGGGTGTTCCACCCATCAAATTGAAGCTCTACGAGTATATTTTCTAACGTATTAAACCGTTTATCAATATGACATCCTAATAGAGATATATATGCATTTTTGTGAGACTGCGCAAGATGCTAGGTGACAAGTAGGTGTGTCACCTACTTGGTTAAATGAGAGCCCAAAAAGAGGCAATTTTGGGTCTGCCAAAGAGATTATTTAAGGGCTTATATCCTGCAATATAACCCTCATTATATATCACAAACAAGGAGACCTAAACCCCTGCAAACTTCCTCCCAAAAATTACCCACAAACTCTAATTGATTTTCTCTCCCTTTCAAGTTCTAATTGGGGGTAAACCTAGAATTTAAAGAACCAAGATAAGGGATGAGTTATCCAACAAAGGTAAGTTTAATGCTCTCTTTCATCCATTTTTTATGCTGTAAATTCATGGTAATTCGTTCTATACTTGTAAGAACTCACGGGACGGTGATCGGAAGCCGTGAGTTCGAGTTATTCACTTGTAGCGGACTGTTTTGTGGACTCTTTTGTGTTGTTGTTGGGTTGCGTGTTTTACTAATGTTTTGTGGAGTTTTGGAGGAGTAAGGGTGTGTAGAAACACCATATAGATGTAGGGTGGTGGTCTGGTCATTCGTCATAACATTTCCGGGTCGTTTGACACTACTACGGTGGTCGTTTTGTGTATGAAGAGATTGCGGTGTGTTGGGATGTTTTGTAGTATTTTATGGTGTATATAAGGCTGGAAAATGATGTATATATGTTCTTGTGTTGTTGGTGTTATCTTGAATTTGGAGGAAGTAAGGATTATAGGGGAGATGCTGCCCGTTTTTATACAAAATAAACTTGTCGTTCGTTGTGCGATAGTTGTACCTTTCGTAACTTAATGATACTATTATTATCATTGTTGTAGATTAAGGTGCGAAGAGTCGAGTTCAACTTGGTGAGTGTAAAGATTGTGATAAGGCATGTTAAGGAACTTCCTTCATTCTTTTGGCATGATCTAAAGTGAAACGAACGTAAACGATACGATATTTCATAATGAATATACTCCTAGCAACTAAGGTTGTCCATGTTGTTCTTTCCTTACAAAGTTATTCTAAGAAAGTATGTATGATCCTTGAGTCCTAGTGAAGTTTATATTGATGGTATGATGTCCATAATGTTAATCGAAGGTGCAACGACCTTATGTCACTCTGAAAGGTTTAGAGCTTGATTCCATGAGTCCAGCATGCATTATTTATCGTATCTGTTTTACTCTACTGAGTCGCTCTATAGTCGGCCGGGTACGGCACCTATTGTGCAACCACAGATCAGTTGGGTTTTATCGAGCTCCACGTGGCCGGGTATGATTCTATCGAGCCTTATGATTGCGGGTATGTTTTTACCGAGTCCTCTTCGAGGCCGGGTACGGTATGATGATGATGATGCCCACAGAGGCTGATGTTTTTAAACGATTATGTATATATATGTATCACGCATTTCATGTCACTATCTCTCAGAGTCACTCATATGCTACAGGTTGTATCTCCTATATTTCTCTTTACATTACTGTTCTTATTTATGCTTTTCTGCCTTACATACTTAGTACTTTATTCGTATTGACGTCTCTTTTGCTTGGGGACGCTGTGTTTCATGCCCGCATGTCCCGATAGACAGGTTGACAGTCCTTGTAGTAGGGTATCATCTCAGCGGAAGGCATTGTTGCACTCCACTTGCTCCGAAGTTGCCTATTTGGTCAGTATGATTGGGACATGTATTGACTGGTATAGCGGGGCCCTGTCCCGAACTTTATGACGTTTATGTACTCTTAGAGGCTTGTAGACAAATGTCAGCTATATGGATACTTGTATGGCCTTGTCGGCCTATGTTTTGTGTTTACAAATGATCATGTCAGTCTTATAGGCTCGTATGTGATATGTATAAGTTTCTATATGATGTTAGGTCGTCCTATGTCTAGAATTTCCTTATGTTTTAATTTGGTTATGTCATGATGACCCTTTTGGCACATTTACTCATGGTAGTACGATAAGAAAGATATGTTACGTTGGTACTCGGTTGAGTAAAGTATCGGGTGCCCGTCGCAGCCCTCCGATTTGGATCGTGACACATATAACAACTAAGATTCTAACATATGACTATTTAAATTGTCACCAAACATAAAGAAGCAACATTGTTATTAACGTAGAAATAAAACGAACAATTGACTGGCTTCTCCGTCAGCATCCCATGTGGGATAATTTTTTTATTTTTGGCTACATCAAGTGTGAGAACATGAAAAGTGTGGTGACTCCATACGGTTTTTACGGCGTCGTTGAGTCTCAAAGTGAAACTCTTTTTGTGGGAAGCGAACAGGGTAGGCGTTGGCCTCGAATCTACTCTTTTGTCTCGAAATATCCGAACGAGCTAGAATATCTGTCACGCCCAAATTTCACCAAGACAGAAAGAAAGTTAAGAACAGTAAGAGTAAAAATTGTAGTGTTTGAGCAGAGGCAGATTCCTTCCTAGACTCAGTATTTTGACAATGTAAAGTGTTGAGAGTAAAGTGGTGTTTCTTGTTTCCTTCCACCTCTCTTTTGTCTGAAAATAAAAGAGGGTATTTATAAAGGAAAGTTAGGGTTCTTTGAGATATGCTTTTGGGCAGGACCTCTTGAGCAGAAATTTAAAATCAAGAGTTGAATTTCAATTAAAAAAAACCCGCTTGAATCCGAAAGTTGAAGCCTTCACGTGATTTGTTCAGGTCCCATCCAAAATGATGAAATCTCGACTGAAGCAATGGGATTTGGTGCGTCTTTGAGCATAAGAATGGAAAGATCATCTCTAAAGAGTTGGGATACGCCAAATGGGAGCAGAGGAGGATAGATCTTACGCTAAAAATTGGAGACACAAAGTCTGGTCATGGTTTAGAGATATTGACATTTTGCTAGAAAAGGAAAAAAAGATGAGAGAAGGTGGAGATAGCAGTTGATTTGGTAACTAAAGAAACCCTAGTTGATGATGTATTAAGATTAGAATTTCAGGGAGTGGGCTTTGAACTAAAGAAGAATAAGTGGGTTGAGGGTTGGGCTTGAAATTCCTTTCTTCCTAGTATTTTTTTGGGCTCCTTAATTTAATTTAATTTATTATCTTTCAAATGTATTAAATAATAATAATAATAATAATAATAATAATAATAATAATAATAATAATAATAATAATAATAATAATAATAATAATAATAATAATAATAATAATAATAATAATAATAATAATAATAATAATAATAATAATAATAATAATAATAATAATAATAATAATAATAATAATAATAATAATAATAATAATAATAATAATAATAATAATAATAATAATAATAATAATAATAATAATAATAATAATAATAATAATAATAATAATAATAATAATAATAATAATAATAATAATAATAATAATAATAATAATAATAATAATAATAATAATAATAATAATAATAATAATAATAATAATAATAATAATAATAATAATAATAATAATAATAATAATAATAATAATAATAATAATAATAATAATTCCTTTCTTCCTAGTATTTTTTTGGGCTCCTTAATTTAATTTAATTTATTATCTCTTTCAAATGTATAATAATAATAATAATAATAACAACAACAACAACAACAACAATAGCAGCAATAGTAATAGTAAAATGAAATTGTAATACACAAGAATAGTAATTGTAATAGTAATCTTAATAATAGCAATAATTTTTATGATCATATAATAACAATAACAATAACATTTTTTTAGATAATTGGAGTAGAAATAGAAATTAATACCTAATACTAGTGATAGTATGTGATAACAATAAATGTACTAAAAATAAGGTATTTAAATTATTAATAACTTAGAAGCTCAAAGAAATTAATTGGAAGAAAGGAGGGACAAAATTGGATGTCAACATCCACGAGTATGAAATTTGATATACATCGCCATGTATGCTTTTTGTGTGATATGGGTTGGACTGGTAAGACGTGATTTATCCATGCAATTGAGGTATTATGGCATGTGTGTTGCCCGTGCGGATCCAAGAAATGACAGCACATGAATTGTTCGTGCGGTTGTGATTATTGGCACAAGAGTTGTCCATGCGGTTGTGATTATTGGCACGTGAGTTATCCGTGTGGTTGATATTATTGGCACATGAGTTGTCTGTGTGTTTGAGATATTACTGGCATGTGAGTTGTCCATGCAGCACGTCAGTTGTCCATGCAGCATGTGGATAAGTCCCCTAGGGTCACCCTCTCATGTTTCTCTCTTGATGGTGTACACGCGGTATGAGGAAACTTGGTTAGCGGTTTGGTTCGGTTATTTAATTTCTTCTCTACTTGCAACTTTCCTTGGTTGTATACTTGTTTTATGAGCATATTATCTCTATGTGCTAGATTGTTAACTGATAAAGAGTTTATCATATTATCCCTTGTACATCGAGGTGACTTTATATGTGTTTTCATGATTTGATGATATTATTGTTGTGTACTTATGGAAATTCATGAGTTGAGCAGGTTATTAGCGAGTATCATTGATAATTCTTGTCTCTATTACCTCGCTGAGGTTATTTATGATACTTGCTGAGTACATGGAGTCGGTTGTACTAATACTACACTTTGCACTTAATTCTGCAGTTCCAGGTGTTGGAACGAGCCGTGAGATTCTGTGATCGTTGTTCCGAGTTGCCTAAAGATGAGGTAAAGCTGCATTTCAACCGCAGTCTTTGGCGTCTCTTTCCATTTCAGTTGTTGTTGCCTTTAGTAAGACATTATTTATATTTTGTATTTCTAGGTTGTACTTCTATTTTAGAGCTCATGACTTTGTATTACCAGTTCTAGGGATTTTTATGTATCGACGCAGTTAATTATGTTATTACTTTTAGACTTGTACTATTTTTGTTATTTCTATTATCATGTTCCATTTTCTTTATGTTCTACTTGCCTAGTAAGTGATTTAGGTGTCATCACGACCGATTGGTGGTTTGGGATAGTGACAAGTTGGTATCATAGCCTTAGGTTTCTTAGGTTCTATGAGTCATGAGCAGGTTTAGTAGAGTCTCGTGGATCGCTACGAAAACGTCTGTACTTATCTTCGAGAGGCTACCGCTATTAGGAAAAACTTCACTTTTTACATTCATGTCATGCGGATTTGTTAATTCCGAAGTTTGAACCTTTACTCTTTTATTCTCTCACATATGGTGTGAACATATTCAGCCAGATCAGACGAGAAGTCACCAGCACCTCCAGTCAGAGCCATGAGAGGCCGTGGCTGAGGTGGGAAAGCAGCACATGTGGAGTCACCGGGTTTCCTAGTGGAGGAGTAAGTTCCGGATATTATTGAGCCAGTTAGGACAACTCAGACACCGGCGGTACCTATTGTTATACCTGGTCTTCAGAAGACTCAATCCCAGATATTGAGTGTGTACACGAGCTTGGTTCGGGCGGATATGATACCAGTTGCACCAACGACCTCTCAGGATGGAGGAGGAGCCTAGACTCACGTTGCCCGTACACCAAAGCAGCTAGCTCAGGTTTATTAGACATCGAAGCAACTTGCGCAACACCACTCACATGACATCAGTTCTCAATTCTATTCTTAGAGAAGTTTGTTCTATAGACTCGCAGAGAGGAGCTGCGTATGGAGTTTGAGCATCTATGCTAGGAGGGTATAACTGTGACTTTGTACGAGATAAGAGTCACGGAGTTGGCAAGTCATGCAATATTTTTGGTCCCTTCTGAGAGTGAGAAGATCAGGAGGTTCATTCATGGCCTCAACTATGGTCTACGATATAGTTTGGCTCGAGAGGCCGAGATGGATGCTAGATGTTATTATGTGGTTGAGATTGTAAGGTGTTTGGAGCATGTCTGTAGGCTTGAGCGAGAGGAGCGGGAGGCCCCATGATTTAGGTGGTTTTGGTGGTGCCTCATTTGGAGTCCAATCACATCACAGTATAGGTTGTCTTTTTAGGCCCGCTCAGGCAGCTTGTCAGATTCCTCGTGGTTCATCAGTTGGCCACAATTCATATAGTGCTCTCCCAATTCAGTCATCATTCAGTGCGCTGTCAGCACAGAGTTCTTACCGTGCTCCATCAGCGCAAGGTTTCACAAGCAGTTGTTCGGGTTATCAAGGTCACTAACCTCGTCTGAGGAAGGGTTGATTTGAGTGTGGATACTTGAGTCATCTCAAAAGGGGTTTCCCCGTTTTCTTAGTAGAGCCCACATTAGAGCATGTGGCATATGGTTTCAGCACCAGTAGCTAAATCACCCGCACAACCAGCTAGGGGTGGGGCATAGTCAGTTCGAGGTCACCGTAGAAGGGGAGGCCAGTCAGGTAGCAGACACGCGTTTTTCTATGCTTTTCCATCCGGTCTAAAGGCGGTTGCTTCCGACGTCGTGATCATAGGTATTGTTTCAGCGTGCCACGGGGATGCTTTAGAATTTCTGACCCTGGTTCCACTTATTCTTATATGTCATCAAACTTTGCTCATTATGCCTCGTGATTTTCTTGATATTCATGTCCATTTATCTATATCGGTGGGTGATTCTATTATGGTGGGTCATGTATATCGGTCATGTGTGGTTACTATTAGGCGTTATGAAACTAGAGTTGATATTTTATTTCTTAGTATGGTGATTTTGAAGTGATTTTGGATATGAATCGGTTATCTTTGTACCAAGTTATTCTTGATTGTCACGCTAAGACCGTGACGTTGGCGATGGCAGGGTTGCCTAGGTTGGCATGGAGATGGTCGCTTGGTCACACTCCCAGTAGAGTGAGTTCATATTTGAAGGCTAACGGATGGTTGAGAAGGGATGTTTGGCGTATTTGGCCTTCGTGATAGATGTTAGTGTTGATACTCCTACTATTGAGTCAATTACAGTTGTGAGAGAGTTCACATATGTGTTTCCTTCAAACTTGTCGGGCATGCCACCCAACAGGAAAATTGATTTTGGAATTGATCTGGTGTCGGGCACCCAACCCATCTCTATTCCACCATATCACATGGCATCATTGGAGTTGAAGGAATTGAAGGAACAGTTATAAGAATTGCTTGATAAGGGTTTCATTAGGCCTAGTGTGTTACCTTGGGGTGCAATGGTACTATTTGTGAAGAAGAAAGATGGTTCTATGAGGATATGCATTGACTACATGCATTTGAAAAAGGTTACTATTAAGAACAAATGTCCATTACCGAGTATTGATGATTTATTTGATCAGCTTCAGGGTGCTAGGGTATTCTCGAAGATTGACTTGAGATCGGGGTACCATCAGTTGAAGATCAATGCTTCATATGTTCCTGTGACGGTTTTCAGGACTCATTATGGGCATTATGAGTTCTTGGTGATGTCGTTTGGGCTGACCAATGCCCTAGCAGCTTTCATGCACTTGATTAACATCATGTTTCAACCTTATCTTGATTCCTTCGTCATTAAGTTTATTGAATATGTATTGGTGTATTCTCGTATCCGGGAGGAACATGAGAAGCACTTGAGGATCATGTTGCAGACTTTGAGGGAGAAGAATTTATATGCAAAGTTCTCCAACTGCAAGTTTTTATTAGACTCGCTGGCATTCTTGGGTCACATGATGTCCAGTGAGGGGATTAAGGTGGATCCGAAAAAGATTGAGGCAGTTCAGAGTTGGCCCAAACCTTCTACCGCTACTGAGATCTGGAGTTTTCTAGGTTTGGTTAGGTATTATCGCTGCTTCGTGGAGGGTTTCTCGTCTATTACATCTCCATTGACCAGGTTGACTCAGAAGGGTGCCACTTCAGGTGGTCTGGCGAGTGTGAGGAGAGCTTTCAAAAGCTCAAGATTGTCTTGACTACAGCTCCAGTTCTGGTTTTGCCTTCAGCATCAGGTTCATACACAGTCTACTGTGATTCTTCATGGGTTGGCATTAGGTGTGTATTGATGCAGGAAGGTAGGGCCATTTCTTGTGTTTCGCGTCAGTTGAAGCCCCATGAGAAGAATTACCCAGTTCACGGATCACCGAAGTCTTCAACAGTTATTCAAGCAAAAGGACTAAAACTTGAGGACAACGGAGGTGGTTAGAGCTACTAAGGACTATAATATCACCATTCTTTATCATCCCGGGAAGGCCAATGTGGTGGGTGACGCTTTGAATAAGAGGCGGAGAGCATGGGGAGTCTTGCTTTTATCCCAGCTTGGGAGGGACCATTATCTTTGGATGTTTAGGCTTTGGCCAACAGGATCGTGATAGAAGGGTTCTTACTTGTGTTGTATCACGATCGTCCTTGTTTGAGTGCATCAGTATGATGATCCCCACTTGTTTGTCCTTAAGAACATGATACAGCACGGTGATGCCAAGGAGGTGACTATTGGTGATGATGGAATATTGAGACTTCAGGGCAAGATTTGTGTGCCTAATGTGGATGGGTTGCATTAGTTAATTCTTGAGGAGGCCCATAGTTCGTGTATTCCATTCATACAAGTGTCGCAAAGATGTATCATGATTTGAGGAAGTACTATTGGTGGAAGAGGAAGAAGAAAGATATTGTTGAGTATGTTGCTACATGTTTGAAGTGTCAGCAGGTGAAGTATGAGCATAAGAGACCTGGTGGTTTGCTTTAGAAGCTTGACATACCAGAGTGGAAGTGGGAGTGTATCACTATGGATTTCGTAGTTGGGCTTCCACGGAACTTGAGGATATTTTATGTGATGTGAGTCATTGTGGACAAACTGACCAAGTCTGCACACTTCATTCCAGTCATGAGTACCTACACTTCAAAGTAGCTGGCTCAGATTTATCTTCGAGAGATTGTTCTCCTTCATGGTGTGCCTGTGTCGATTATCTCCGATCGAGACACACAGCATCAAATTAGTGTAGCGTGAGTTGGGCACACAGGTCGAGTTAAATACGATACTCCATCCGGGCAGTACGAACGTATTATTCAGATATTAAAGGACATGTTACGCGCTTGTGTCATTCATTTCAGGGGCCGATGGGATCAATTTTTGCCGTTAGCGGAGTTTTCCTACAACAACAGCTATCAGCCGAGTATCAAGATGGCTCCTTATGAGGCCTTATATAAGAGGTGATGTAGTTCTGCGATTGGTTGGTTTGAGCCTGGGAGGATAGGTTGTTGGGCACTGATTTGGTTCGTGATGCTTTAGAGAAGGTGAAATTGATTCAGGGGCAACTTCATATAACCTAGTCTAGGCAGAAGCCTTATGCGGATCGGAAGGCTCATGATGTGGCATTCATGGTGGCTGAGAGGATTCTACATAGAGTTTCTGCCATGAAGGGTGTAATGAGGTTCGGGAAGAAACTCCTCCTGCAATCGACAAACTTCCCTTAAACTTTCCTATTGGATTGCATTGTTTTGGAAGAAGAAATAAAGGTTGCAACTTTGATTTCTTGAATTCCGAGGAATGAATGTCTATCGAACCATTTGCATCATACTTTCCTGAAACCTGCCCTCAGTATAATTTTATAAAAGTATCTTGCATTATTTCATTCTCTTTTAGATAATTTTATCTATATTCTTACAAAAAAGTCAACTAGAGGACCAAAAAGAGGACAATCCACATTGATCATTCACAGAAATGTGTACTTTGTTCATACATATACAATTGTTTAGTAAAAAATTTATTTTAATATTATTGATATTATTTTATAAAAGTATACCATATGACTCGGCATACACGTGTCGAGAAACTAGGCATGAACCACTAATTATCAGTTGATTAGCACTACTAAAGGAGCACGAAATTTTCATTAAACAGGATATTGAGAACATAGACACGAGAAAAACATTAAAGTCCGGGAAAGTACCATGTGGTTCCATCAATACTAGTACTACGCAATCCCTCTCTTGGTTCAATCTTTTTGTTTTAATACAGCTAATGTTAAACATAATCAAATTGTTAAGACTGTAAAAGCAGTACACAATTGACAAGGTGTTGCGAGAGGGGATTTGTTCTTCTGAGACACCCCCCACCTTGTAGAATGTTAACAAGATTCATTGAAATAATGTAGAAACACGTACCACATTGTGATTCGAAAACTGGTGCACTCTAAAAAAAAACTAATTTTGTACATAAATTTTGATAGTCAAGCCTCACTCCATATTCAAAGGAAGAGCTGAAAAACAATTTATAACATAATACATCACTTCCAAAATGCAAGCATAGGTCTATTAAACCCATCCCCAGATGCACCACATGTTATGGCCTCTACCGTTCTAAATCCAATCTGCATTCAGATTAAAAATCGATGAGTCAGTCATACATACCCATGTGAAAATATATTTTAAGTTTATTGAGTGATAGACCTCCCTTGTGGGTGATGATATTACATGTACTTCCCTTATTTACATTTTTTAGGGAATAATTCAATCAGCTTAGTTATTGTTAAATTTACAAAATTAAGATATGACTAATTTTCCATTTCTTAATTAAACAAAAGATTATAATAGAAAAACATATAAAAGAGCAAAGCAAGCAGAACAACATGGAGGTGGCACTCAGTTCAATTTCCGTGCGGAAGAAGACAGACAATAGCAATAACCCATTACAAATTCGGAAAAGGCCTGACCAAAATCAGCCATTTACCCATCAACTTTGAGAAAATTGATGGATCCAAAGTTGAAAACGTTGTACCTTTTAAGGGTTGTATGTGACCGGACGAGGGATCCAAAGGAAGGTTAGTATTATAACGTTGAACATGAGGGGAAGTCTCTGAAATTATGTCCTTTAAATAAAACAAAATAAAAATAAAAAGGGAGTAGAATTCCCCACTACGTACCTTGTCCAAAAGGATATCTTGAAAATCATCTGGATGGATCTTAATCTCTTGATAATTAATTCTTGTTGTCTGCATTGCGAGAATAATATTAACATGCTTCAAAGAAAAAACTTGACCATCTTTTGGTATGCAAAGGGGGAAAAAATCCCAACATATGAAGAAAGCACGCATCTGAAACTAGTAACATATGAAGGGATATACCTCAGATACAAGACGCTTTTTGTAGTATGAACTCCACGACTGAGGCTCCAAAATAAAGACACCACCCTGCTATCAAAGAAGTACAGTTAAATGTTATGCTGCGGATAGAATTCCAGTACCCAATTATTTTTTTATTTTTTTATAACCGTGGTGTCCAGGTCAACTTGCGCGCTCCTCGACTAATTCCAAGGATACCTGCTACCTCCCACCAATAACTGGTACCAGGTAACCTTGACCATCAAAGCTTGAATGAGTGGTAAGAAATCACATAGTGTTTTTTGTCTCAGTTGGAAATTAAACCTAAGACTAATGCCAGTACCCAATTAAACATGAACTTTTTTCAGTTATCAAGTAGTTGTTCCCTATAATACAAGAATATTATTACCGGCGAAAGAAGCCTCCAGACTTTTGAAAACAAAGTTATTAATCCCTCATCACCGCAGTTTAATTGCACCCACTTTGTCACACTTAAACTGCATCAAAAGAAATTCAACTGATCATGCTCACAAACATATAATTAAAAATCACAATACTAAAGAAGATACTTTATATTACTCTTGCTTCAGATTGTATGAGATACAGAAAAGCAGAAAACTGGGTCTAATCTTCTTTGTAATAAACCTTCAAGGAGTA
Organism: Nicotiana undulata; assembly: GCA_005239495.1. Lineage (NCBI taxonomy): Eukaryota > Viridiplantae > Streptophyta > Magnoliopsida > Solanales > Solanaceae > Nicotiana > Nicotiana undulata. Next base: position 82,192 of record ML256285.1, on the reverse strand, counting down.
ATTCAAGGCCTCAATCTTCAGAAAGCCAAAGATTGAGAACCCTACCCCCACCCCCAATAGTCAGCCAAACTTTCCATTCCCCCAAGAAAGAAAGGAGAAAAAGAAAGATCCTCCAATCAAATTTAGAAGAGTATTGCAGTTGATTACAAAATTGCTGCACACTAAAGACATGACTACTGGAAGATAATAGCAGAAAACGGAGTTGGAGTCATGCATTACAGCTTGTACATATTTCTTGTGGAGTTTATGCCTGAAATATTGACTTATCAAAGAAATAAACAAATAAAGACATGACTAGAATGTTATGATGTTAAATTAGGCTGGAGATCAAAGTAAAGAAACAACAAAGATAAAATTCTGAGCTTTTATTAATCATTAGTATTGTTCATGGTTTGCTTCACCCATTCAATGAATATGAACTTTGACTCAAAAAGAAAATGCTTCAGCGTTAATGACATTCATACGCATGAGAATCCATAAAGTTTCTTCTTTTCCCCTATTTATACTGTGCCTTTGTGGTGTCAAATAAGACTTCTTATTCCAATGGACTGGAGCTAAAGGAAAACGAGGAAAACGGAGTCCAACCAAATCATAATCCCCTGGGACTGGGCAGAGTTTGGATGTCAGCATAACGAAACAAATAAGATTTTCAAGCTAATAAACTCTTTGCACATTTGCATTTTTCTTTTATCATCAGTTCTGCTAACATAAGTTTCCTCTACCACCAAAAGAAGTGCATCTTTAGAATAAGATTTTGGGTGATTTCGAAAAGGAATCACAAGTTCCAACTATACATCTTAGGTAGCTTTTCAGAACTAAAAGATTCCACGTCTCTTGAACCATACACGGAAGATGACGCCAAAGAAAATGAAATCTTACCAAATAATTGTTTCATAAGATGTATTGCCTCTTGGATGCCAATACCGAATAAAATCTCCTTTCTCGAAGGAGACTATGTCAGACAAATCCCCCTCTTGCAAATGATGAGATGTTGTAGTATCATTCTTTGCCCTTTTATTAAGTGATTCTGCCACATGGTCTTTCAAACAATTTACATTCTTTGATTCCGCAAATTTGTCATCCCCTGCAGGCACTGTTCTAGTACTCTTTACTGTTCCCCTGAGAGTCCGATAGGCATCATTAATTCTTGCTGGAAGAGGTGAACAGAGATAATCAAAGTTACTTAAGATTACTACATGGATACAGAATATGATATCATTTGCAACTATGCCAATAAGTCGCAAAAGAGATCAAGAGGCCAAATTTATGCATCAAAGCGGGGGGGGAGGGGGGGGGGGG
>ML256285.1:328-67758 GCA_005239495.1 Nicotiana undulata | reverse complement strand
TTTGGGCTATAAGCCATGTTTGGGGCCTAGTGCCGATTTGTTTACCCCTTGGGGGATGTTTTACTATTGTCCTCACTGATATGTTATGATTTTTACTCAGTCTTTTCTGTGAAACTATTTTGACACTCGGAGTATTTTGATACTACTTCTTGAAAATGAAACACTGTTTTTGGGTCGAGAACCCGGTATATTTATAGCCTTAAGGGCAAATTGAGAGTGTCTGACGGAGTGAGGCTGCTGGCCTATATTGAGAGGATTTATGATGTGAGTGAGGCTGCTGGCCTATATTGTGAGGATGATGTGATATGAGTGAGGCTGCGGGCCTATATTGTGTATGATTTATGCCATGCTGTGGCTTATTATAGCGCTTGGGCTGCAGGAGCCCCTCCAGAGTCTATAACACCCCCCCAGTGAGCGCCGATACCGATTGAGTGATGCCTGATGGGCAGAGTGATTGTGAGATGCCTGATGGGCAGAGTGATTGTGAGGATGCATGATGGGCAGAATGATTGTGAGGATGCCTGATGGGCAGAGTGATTGTGAGGATGCCTGTTGTGCAGAGTGATTGTGAGGTTGCCTGATGGGTAGAGTGATTGTGAGGTTGCCTGATGGGCTGATACTGAAAGAAATTGTTACGAGAAATGATTATGGCCCGAGGGGTAGTTTTATGATGATTTTTACAGAGTTTTCAAACTATGATTTACTTCGTTTTCAAACTGGTTTTCACTGAGAATTTTATTGAGATATATTGATATTGCACTTGTTTTCAAGGGATTTCTGAAAACTGATTTCGAACTTATTATTTGATGAATACTGCGTGGTGACTTGGTGTTTTACTGGTTTGTGGAATTGTGTACATGTTCTGTGTGTTTATATTACTCAGACTGTGATTTATTTTCATTACTACTGAGTTGGCGTACTCATAAAGACTCCCTGTGCCTCTGTGCACAGATCCAGGTATTAACTTGCAGCAGTAGCTGACGCAGGTTTGATAGCAGCATTTCACGGGATTTCGAGGTAGCTGTCCAGCGTCCACAGCTTCTTCACTTCCCTTCCTTATTATGTTTTTTAGCATTTGACTCAGAGACACATATTTTAGTTTTAGAAGAGTTAGGTTAATTTCTATAGATGCTTATGACTATTGACTCCAGTTCTTGGGAGGTTGTTTAGAATATTATGGGGACGCTAAGACTTAATTATATTATTTGTGCTATGGTTGCATGCTTATTATTAAATTGTGAACTGTTATAATTGAATAAACGCGTAGTAAGGTGATGGTTGGCTAGCCTAGTTACACGATAGGAGCCATCACGGCCTGTTAGAATTTGGGGTCGTGACAATGATGGAGGGAGATTCAAGTCATGCACCTGGAAAGCTCCCTATGATGCAAGATAAAGGAGATTCATCTGCAAGGCAGACAATGACTCCTAAAGAATTTCAGATTTCGTCTGATGGGGTTATTCCCATTGACCAGTTGAAAGAATTCATTATGGGAACCATCAAAGATAAGTATGATGTTGCTGCCAAGTCTTCTCTCGCATATGCAAAGCCATACACTGCGAGAATTGATAGTTTGAAGATGCCTGCAGGTTATCAACCCCCAAAATTTCAACAATTTGATGGAAAGGGAAATCCAAAGCAACACATTGCACACTTCGTTGAAACTTGTAATAACGCTGGAACCTATGGAGATTATCTTGTCAAGCAGTTTGTCCGTTCCTTAAAAGGAAATGCTTTTGGTTGGTACACTGATCTCGAGGCTGGTTTCATCGATAGTTGGGAGCAACTTGAACTTGAATTTCTCAACCGCTTCTATAGCACAATGCGAACCGTAAACATGGTTGAACTCACAAACACACGTCAGTGGAAGGATGAACCAGTTGTTGATTTTATCAATCGATGGAGGAATGCAAGCCTCAATTGCAAAGACAGACTTACTGAAGCCTCTGGAATAGAAATGTGTATTCAAGGAATGCATTGGGGACTTCGCTACATCCTACAGGGTATCAAACCTAGGTATTTTGAAGAATTGGCTACACGTGCTCATGACATGGAGTTAAGCATGTCTTCTAGTGGAAATCAAAGGCTATCAGTTTATGAACCTCGCAAAGTGAAGGACAGACAAGAAACGAAGAAAGTAGGCAAGTTTTTGCCGAAGTCTGAGAGCAAGGAATCAATGAATGTCAATGCCTCACCATTAACGGTCACTACAAAAGTGAGTAAGAAGCAAAGGGTGAGGACAATGTCCTTACCGGATAAAGTTGGACGAAAACTAACTCTGAAGGAAATGCAAGCGAAAGAATATCCATTTTTGGACTCTGATGTTCCAGCAATTTTTGAGGAACTCCTTGAATTGAAACTCATTGAGTTACCTGAAATGAAGCGGCCAGACGAAGCTAGAAGGACTAATGATCCGAATTATTGCAAGTACCATCGGTTGATTGGCCACCCTATTGAAAAGTGCTTCATCTTCAAGGAGAAAGTCATGGACTTGGCCGCTGAAGGAAAAATCTTGCTAGAGGATGAGAAGGAAAGTTCGAATCAAGTCTCTGTCGTTTTTGGTTCACATGAGTCCGTTGTCCTCTGCAATTTTGTCGAAGTACATGAATTTGATGGCGTCCAAATTGCATCATCACCAAATATGATTAAATTTGGTGACTTTGAACCTATCGATGCGAGAAAAACATTTCTTCTCCCTATAGTAAGTGAAGTAGTAGTGGAGGGAAAATCTCAAGAGGAAAGTGAATCATGTGATGGTCAAAATGATGAAGGTTGGACTCTTGTGACTCGGCAAAGACGCTGCAAAACAAATTCACAAAGGGAATCCAATAAGCAATTGACTAGGGAGAAAATGGTGAAAAAACCAAAGAAGAAAATGATAAATAAGAACTGGAAGAAAACGAAAGTGGAGGAGAATCGCTATCAAAGGCTATGTCGTCCAGTGACATTGGATGAATTCCTACCAAGTTGGTTACGCATGCAAGCTTCCTGTGAAGATATCAAGGCCTCATGTTGTAAGGTAGAGGAAGAAGAGACAAATAAGGAAGATGCATCATCGTTGCCACCTCCCTTGTCTGAAAAACTCACTGAGAAGCTCTCTGAAGAAGTGGACACTTGTGATGCAAAGATCACATTTACTAATGATGATCTTTTGCTTGGTGAAACACCCCATAATCGTCCGCTATTTATGGTTGGATTTGTGCGTGAGCGGAGAATAAGTAGAATTTTAATTGATGATGGATCTACCGTCAATATTCTCCAAATACGTACTGTGAAAGAGCTTGGCATACCGATGGATGAACTACGTGAAAGTCGTTTGATGATTCAAGGGTTCAATAAAGGGGGGAAAAGAGCTATAGGGACTATCAAATTGGAAATAAATATGGGAGATTTGCATTCGAGTGCATGGATGCACGTGATCGATGCGAGGACCTCATATAATATCTTGTTAGGAAGGCCATGGATACACGAGAACAAAGTGGTCTCGTCCACCTACCATCAATTCTTAAAGTACTGTGAAGATGGGGTCGAAAAGAAGATAGTCGCTGATGATAAGCCCTTTAGCGAGACTGAATCATACTTTGCCGATGCGAAATTCTACTTAAAGAATTACGTCTCAAAAGAGGTTAAGGTTGATGATGTGATGTTGAGCAAAAATATTGAAAAGAAGGTTGATGTCACAACTAGCAAGGCAAAAATTACGATTGAAAAATGTCAGGTGCTTTATGATAGGAGAAAAATGAATGAGGCTTCTTCAAGTAAGAAGGGGACTCCTGTTCTTAGCTATGTCCCAAAGGCAAGGAAGGTTGAAGATCCTTCTTCTGAACTACAAGGCAATGTGTTAGGAGACTTGACCCTTCCTATCAAGCGAATTGATGCAATTAAGTCGTCTACAAAGTTGCTTAAAGGGTTTGTCAAATCAACAAACCACAATTCGCTCCTAAATCTAGCACTCCCTGCAGAGCGCATAGATGAGGCCTTTGACCCAAATGCCTACAAGTTGTTAGCAAAAGCTGGATATGATCCCAATGAACCATCCATGTTGGAAAAGCTCCTATCTGAAGCTTCAAATCCTACTCAAAGGGTGAGGATGGAGAAAGGGACCCATTAAAGCAATCACGTGACAGATTGGGTTATAAACAACCCCCGCCCATACGCATCTCCATTAAAAGGGCAAGTTGTAACTATATCACTGCTAAATAAGTGTCTGCGACGTTTAATAAGAATCCTTCTGTGTTTGAGCGACTTACGAAACCAAGGACCTCAGTCTTTGATAGGTTGGGACCACTGAAGAAGGAAAACAAGCGTCATGGAAGTAATAGAAGGATTGGAGCACCTATCTCCCTTAAAAAGGAGATTTTGACCACAGACTACCCAAGTCTGATTCCTTCTAGAATGAGGCGAGAGATCAAACTTGTAGTTTCGTGCGGAGAGGTCCTCAAAGCGAAGGCTCATACTATAGTCCACACTAAGGAACGGGGGGAAAATGAAGAAAGTGTGGGGTCATCATATCATATCACCATTCATGATGAACAAAATGCTTCACCTTTTAGTGAAATCGAAGAAAAGTGCCTTGATATTCATGTATGTCACCACATATCTTTCAATGATAGTGATCCTCAAGAGGATGAAAACGCTAAAGATGCACCACCGAAGCTTGAAGAAGGGGTGAAGATAACAGTTGATGAACTAAAAGAAGTCAATCTCGGAGTAGTTGAAGATCCAAAGCCCAAATATGTAAGTGCCTCTCTAACTAGTGATGAAAAGAGCAAATATATTGAGCTTCTTAAGGAGTTTAAAGATGTATTTGCTTGGAGCTACAAAGAAATGCCAGGTTTAGACCCCAAGGTGGATGTTCATCATCTTGATGTCAAACGAGGTGCTCGTCCTGTAAAGCAAGCACAACGTCGCTTCAGACCTGAACTGGTTCCCTTGATTGAAACTGAAGTTAACAAGCTCATTGAGGCTGGTTTTGTTCGTGAAGTTAAATATCCTACATGGATTTCAAGCATCGTCCCTGTAATAAAGAAGAATGGACAAATACGAGTTTTTGTCGACTTTAGGGACCTAAACAATGCTTGTCCTAAGGATGAATTTCCTCTTCCTATCCCCGAGCTCATGATTGATGCAACAACTGGATACGAGGCGATGTCTTTCATGGATGGTTCATCTGGATATAATCAAATTCGCATGGCACCGAAGGACAAAAAACTTACTACCTTTCGCATCCCTAAAGGTATATACTGCTACAAGGTAATGCCTTTTGGTTTGAAGAATGCTGGTACTACATATCAACGTGCCATGAAAAATAATTTTGATGACATGCTTCATAAAAACGTGGAGTGTTATGTTGATGACTTGGTGGTAAAGTCAAGGAAGAACGATGATCACTTGCAAGATTTGAGAATGGTATTTGGACGGCTTCGAAGATACCAACTCAGAATGAATCCTTTGAAGTGCGCTTTTGGAGTTACTTCTGGGAAATTCCTCGGTTTTGTTGTTCGACATCGAGGTATCGAAATTGATCAAGCTAAGGTGGATCCTATCTTGAAAATGCCCGAGCCTAAATATATTCATGAATTAAAAAGCTTGCAGGGTAAGTTGGCATATCTTAGAAGATTTATTTCGAATATGGCTGGAAGATGCCAACCATTTAGTCACCTCATGAAGAAAGGGGTTCCTTTTGAATGGGACCAAGCTTGTAGAAATGCTTTTGAAAGCATTAAGTCTCATATGATGAAACCTCCGGTACTGGCAGCCCCCATACCTGAAAAGCCCCTAATATTATACGTTTCAGCGTAGGAAAGGTCAGTAGGAGCGCTTCTCCCTTAAGGAATCAATGAAGGCATAGAAAATGCGCTTTATTACTTGAGTAGGATGATGACGCCAAATGAGCTCAAGTATTCGCCTATTGAGAAGTTATGTTTGGCACTCGTCTTCTATATTCAGAAGCTGAAGCTTTACTTCGAAGCTCATGTTGTGCGACTCGTCTCAAGAGCGAACCCTATCAAGTTTGTCATGTCTAAACCAGTCCTAAGTGATCGATTAGCGAGGTGGTACCTCCAATTTCAACATTTTGAAATTGTGTATGTTCCTCAAAAGGCAGTAGAAGGACAAGCATTAGCATACTTCCTAGCTGACCATCCGATTCCAGATGATTGGGAGTTGTCTGATGAATTTTCTGATGAAGATGCAATGGTCATAGAAATTCAACCTCCTTGGAAGATGTATTTTGATGGCGCTGCGCATCGTGAAGGAGCTGGCACTGGAATAATGTTTATCACTTCTCAAGGAGAAGTTTTGCCCTATTCTTTCACTCTGACACAACGGTGCTCCAATAGTGTTGTTGAATATCAAGCACTCATACTCGGGCTTGAAATGGCTGTGGATATCAAACAATTGAAATTACAAGTTTTTAGAGATTCCAAGTTAGTGATCAATCAGATTTCGGGTAGCTATGAGGTCAAGAAGCCAGAGTTGGTGCCATATCACAAATACGCTCAAAGATTGGTAAGTTGGCTTGGAGAGGTAACTATTCAACACGTGCTAAGAAAGGAAAATAAGAGAGCTGATGCATTAGCAGCCTTAGCTTCTACATTCTCTTTGCCTGATCAGACATAAGTCACTGTTTGCCAATGATGGGTAGTCCCTCTACCAAATGACTGTGAGGAAGAAAAAAGTAAAGTTTAGCATATTGCTTCCGTTCTTGAGGTCAAAATTGAAGACTGGCGACAACCATTAATCGATTATCTTTGTTATGGGATATTGCCAGAAAATCCTCGAATGAAGACAGAAATCCGAAAGAGAGCCCCTCGTTTTCTTTATTATAAGAATACACTCTATAGATGATCATTTGATGGAGTGCTCCTACATTGTTTGGGCACTGATGAATCCCTTCAAGCCTTACAAGAAGCACACTCTGGAGTATGTGGTGCGCATAAATATGGACCAAAACTTCATTTCCACATAAAAAGAATGTGGTATTATTGGCCAACCATGGTGAAANCGCATCAATCTGGGCCAAAACTTCATTTCCACATAAAAAGAATGTGGTATTATTGGCCAACCATGGTGAAAGATTGTTTGGATTACGCTCGGAGGTGTAAAGCTTGCCAATTCCATGCTAACTTCATACATCAACCACCTGAAGTATTACATCCAACTGTTGCCTCTTGGCCATTTGACGCTTGGGGTTTAGATGTTGTTGGTCCATTGCCGAAGTCTTCTGGTGGACATCTATATATATTGGCCGCAACTGATTACTTTTCGAAGTGGGCAGAAGTTGTTTCTCTTAAGGAAGTAAAAAAGGAAAATGTAGCTAACTTCATCAGAGTCAATATTATCTATCGATTTGGCATTCCGCGATATATATTGACGGACAATAGTAAGCCATTTGATAACAAGTTGATGAATAAAATATGTGATGTTTTTGGCTTCAAGCAACGCAATTCCTCCACGTACAATGCTGCCGCCAATGGACTTGCTGAAGCATTTAACAAGACACTCTGCAACTTGTTAAAAAGGTTGTTTCTAAGTCTAAGAGAGATTGGCATGAGAGAATGGAAGAAGCTCTTTGGGCGTATATGACCACATATCGCACACAAACGCAAGCGACTCCTTATTCACTTGTTTATGGAGTTGAAGCAGTCCTTCCATTTGAGCGTCAAATCCCATTGTTGCGGCTTTCCATTCAAGAAGGACTCACTGATGAAGAAAATGCTCGGTTACGCGTTGAAGAATTGGAAGCTCTTGATGAAAAGAGGCTAGAAGCTCAACAAAGACACGAATGTTATCAAGCTCGCCTGTCTCGATCTTTTAACAAAAGGGTATGCCTTAGATCTTTCCAAGTGGGTGACCAAGTTATTGTGGTCAAAAGGCCTATTATTACCTCTCGTCAATCTGGGGGAAAATTCTCTGCTAAATGGGATGGACCTTATATCGTACAAGAGGTATACTCAAGTGGCGCGTACAAGATAGTTGACTCAGAAGGTTTGCGGATTTGCCCCATCAACGGGAAATTCATGAAGAGGTACTATCCTTGAAGAAAACAATTATGCTCCTTAACGCATGAACATAAACTGCATGTTACTCCTGGACCGCAAGAGTATAAACTGTGCATGGTCCACACAAAAAAGGTCCGCTAGGTTGAAAACCTCGAAAGAGGCGGCCTAGGTAAAAGTTAGGACAAAAAAAAAAAACTCACCCATTTCGAACTACGAAATGACTTAATCCTCTTCACTGAGGTACGTAGGCAGCTTAGAGTTTCATTCTAAGTTCAGTCATATGAGTAAAAAATACATATTACCCAAGACATTTTTCGAATGAGGCATGATGGAATATAATTCAATTGGTCGACACAAGAAAATTAGGTGTACATGTATTCTTTTGTTGAACCCTCTATTTTGTTTTGATGGCTTAATGAAGGTAAGTCCTCCATGTCAAATTGAGGTCTTTGATGGAATTATTGCAGTTTCTTTAATAAGAGGCTAAGTATTCAAGTTGAAGTCTCCGATTTTAAGTCATCATCAATTTGAAGTGTTCAAGCCAACTAGTTCTTAAAGTTAAAGTCTGCAAGCATGTCAAGTCTTCAAATCCATAAAGCACTTTAAAAAAATCAAGAACAAAAGGGAACATTAATGAGAATGCGCAATATAAAGTGAAGCAAAAGAAGTTTTATTGCTGATGAGAACATCTACTAGACAGTCAAATGCATGAAGAATAAAGTGGTGTTAATAGCCTAATCTAAGCACAACTTGTAGTTGGCCAAATCCTTGAGCATAGCTTCTAAGTACTTCTTCTTCTTCTCCAAATAGGCCAAGTCATCAGCAGTCAACAAGGCAGTGCAGCATGTGTCATATCCTTTCTAGTAGTTGAGGCTCCTAACTTGGCTTCTTCAACTTCTTTCTCAGCAACTTCTAAAAGGGCTTCTACATTCTTCTCTTTTTCACGAAGCTTCTCTATCTTCTCTTTCACTGTAACTAGGGACTGGCGAATAAATGACACTTCTCTAACCTTCTCTTCTTCTTCAATCATGGCATTTGTAAGGTGTACCTCAACATCTGATATTGCAGTCTCTTCAATTTTCTCAGATAAAGCCTACCGTGTCTTGTTATATGAAGCAGCAAGCTCAAAACGGGACTCTAATAGGCTTCTCAAAGGAGAAATATCCACATCATCCCCATCCATTGCCTCAAGGATCACTTTAGTATTTTCTTCAAGCTCACAGACATTGTCTGCAGTGCTGCCTTTCAGATTACGCTGAATCAAATTCCAAAGCTTCAAGATAAACTCCTTTCGAATATCCAAGACAACTTTCTTTCCATCAAAAACTGAATCTGCAATTGTTGGTCGTTCACGCAAATCAGAACCCAACTTTGCCCCAATTTCATCATGAGAAATAGAAGTTGCCTATTGATCTGCTTTAGCTGTGGAAGATGATTTATGTGGGTTCGGTCCTGCTATAGACTCACCACTATCTTGTGTCCTTACTCGTTGCAACGCTCCAACGTTATTAGCCTGAAAAATAAACAAATGAATAAATAAATGTAGGAACACTTTAGCAAAGTCATTCGGCCAAGGATAACAGAAAGGAAAAGTTCATGTTTTCTTTTACCTTCTCGTTCTGAGCTGTTAGTGTTCTTGAATAGTTATTAACGCTTTGGACCTCTACAACCCCTTATGGGTTTGGCCTTGTCCTCTTCCAATGTTGATCTCCTTTGCTGCTATCACTCTCTTCTTGGGATAGGCGCTTGTTAGAGGCATCAACGACTACACCAAATGGAATAAGACTTTTGTCAACTGGAGTATGGATCTCTTCTCTGTGAACTTCTTTGTGTAGCATGGGTCCGCTGCCTGCGCGCATCTCAACTACCTTAGACTATAAAGCAGGAAGCCTATCAATCAATAAGACATCCTTGACCCGGTCTTGAATGGTATTTGTGATTGGCTCAACAATATTCATCAAAAATTGTAAGTGGTCTTCAAGAAGGCTTCCATGCACCCTCGCCCACCAAGATCTATAGTTAGACGATGTAATCTTCTTCATATTGGACCCAAAAGGAGGAAATACCGCCCTCGACTTAGATCTAGTCAGCACACAAATCCGTGCAAGTCTTAACCCTTCTTCTAATGAAGCCTCACCAAAATCTTGCTTCAAGCGACCAGGGGTGTCTTGATAAAAACCAAATTGGCGGCTAAATCGATGAGGGCTGTAAGGTTCAATAATAAAGTTGACTCCGTCCCTCAAAGGAAGATAATTCGAGCGAATACTCATAAAGAAATTTAACTCAAACTCATCTGCCTTACCATCGTCATAGTAGTGGTACGGATAAGATCTGCGGGGCATTGTTGAAGTCCAAATAATATGTTCTCCATTATGAATACGCTTCCTTGCTTCCTCTTTCCCAAAATATCTAGCAGCACCTTCACCGGAAAATGCGGCCATGAGAGCAACAATTGGGCCCTTTGCATACGGAAAATGAGTCTTAAAGTAATGGGCTAACCAACCATACACATAATGAGCTGGAAAGCAAGTTTGAGCAGGATCAAGCAACGAGCACTTTAAAATCTCGTTCAAATCCTTATATATTCTGGCTAAGACCGGGACTGCAAGGCTAACTCTTCGTTTCCAAGCAAGATGACACGCAATCTTAAAGGTCCCAGGACGAATGAAGTCACCGTCTTATGAAGGGAGCACAAAAATACATAACCAACAATATAGAAAAGCAGCCAAGTATGTCTCGTCTTTCCTGTTACCCATTACTCCTAGCTTATGGAACAAATCTTCTTCAGTAGTCGACCAATTAACTGCTTTCTCTAGGACCCTGGTAGGATTGTGTGTGGATTTCAAACGAGCGGACTTCTTTTCTTTCCTTATAGGAGGCTGAGTATACTTCATTGTCTTTCTGCACCATAACTCTACCCATTTTTTCGCAGAAACCTTTGGATCGTCGCTACCTCTTTCTCGGAGCCGATGGAAGGCATCAAGCAAATGTTCACAAGTCTGGGGAAGAAACCTTTTCCCCTTGTCGTACATGCCTGTAAGATCTTCAACATTTGGCACAACTTCCTCGTAAGGAGATCCTATTATAGGCAAACCACCAATCTTATACAAATCCCAAAGTGATATAGATAGTTCTCCAGCAGAGGTAAGTAATGTGTTGGTAACAGGGCACCATGCCTCACAGAAAGCCTGCATAATGTTCGTATTACGGTCATATGTGAAAAGTGAAGCATATACGACGTCATAAATTCTTGCACCCTCCAGTGTCAAGCGACACCTACTTAAGACATCTTCTGCCCATTCCCAATAGCCAGGAACATAATGAAATTCACCGCCGAACGGCAAATCATTGCCCCAATAAGTTTCTTTGTCAATAATTCGACGCCCTAGGCATGGTAAGGTACTCGCGAAATTCCAAGCATGATGAGTAGTGGTGCAAAGCATCCATGTCTTGGGAGGAAGACTATTGTATTCAAGTGTCCAGTCTGCCAAATAAGGTGGGCCCCTCAAAGGTACCCATGAAGCTGCAGCGTATTGGCCAATTAGTGGACTATCAACTGGTAACCTTGTCTCCACCTTGCTTCCCTTATGGTCCGAAATAATAAGGCATTGCGAATTAGAGGAAGAAATTCTTGAGTCTTTGAAGTAAACCATGTTTAGACTGCAAAAAGATAGAAAAGTGTTTATTAGCACTTAACTTGGAAATGCGATATTCATGGCCTTAAATTCATAATATAATGTGTCATATCTCAAGACTAATCCTACCAAGCATGGAAAAGGAAAATTCTTTGGCTTAGACGGTGTAATGGTCTTCACTTTAGACAAAATGAATTTTTGGCCCGGACGGTGTAATGGTCTATGCCTCAGATAAAATAAAGTTAAATCTTCAAACAAGATGAAGTCATTAACTTAGACGGTGTAATGGAATTCGCTTCAGTCAAAATGAATCTTTGGCCCAGACGGTATAATGGTCTATGCTTCAGATAAAATGAAGTTAAATCTTCAAACAAGATGAAGTCATTAGCTTAGACGGTGTAATGGTCTTCGCTTCAGACAAAATGAATCTTTGACCCAGACAGTGTAATGGTCTATGCCTCAGATAAAATGAAGTTAAATCTTCAAATAAAATGAAGTCTTTAGCTCAGACGGTGTAATAGTCTTCGCTTCAGACAAAATAAATCTTTGGCCCAGACGGTGTTGGTCTATGCCTCAGATAAAATGAAGTTAAATCTTCAAACAAGATGAAGTCATTAGCTTATACGGTGTAATGGTCTTCGCTTCAGACAAAATGAATCTTTGACCCAGACAGTGTAATGGTCTATGCCTCAGATAAAATGAAGTTAAATCTTCAAACAAGATGAAGTCATTAGCTTATACGGTGTAATGGTCTTCGCTTCAGACAAAATGAATCTTTGGCCCAGACAGTGTAATGGTCTATGCCTCAGATAAAATTAAGTCTTCAAACAAGATGAAGTCATCAGCTTAGACGGTGTAATGGTCTTCGCGTCAGAAAAAAAAATATCTTTGGCCCAGACGGTGTAATGGTCTATGCCTCAGATAAAATTAAGTCTTCAAACAAGATGAAATCATCAGCTTAGACAGTGTAATGGTCTTCGCGTCAGACAAAAAAAAAAATCTTTGGCCCAGACGGTGTAATGGTCTATGCCTCAGATAAAATGAAGTGAAATCTTCAAACAAGATGAAGTCATTGGCTCAGACGGTGTAGTGGTCTTCGCTTCAAACAAAATAAATCATTGACTCAGGCGGTGTAATGGTCTTTGCCACAAATAAAGTAAAGTCAATCAAAAAAAAAATATTCGACTTAGACGGTGTAATGGTTCATCTCGGACGTTCGAAACTTTCACCTCGTAGGAAGCATTGCCTCCGTCTCATATCAAGTGATGTCTTTACCAAAAGAAGTAGAATTTCAAACACAGTAAAACTTTAATCTCTTAGAATTTGCTGTTTTCTTGACATATTTGCTAAAGGCTTGCTGTATTTTAAGAAAGGAGCTTTCAACAAATTCCAAGAGATTAAAATTCTAAAAGCTTAAGCTCCGTACAAAGACGTATTTTAATAAAGGAGCTTTTAACAAGAATTTTAATCTCTTAGTATCCAAGACGTACAAATAGAAAGGAACTCTTAACAAATATAAAGTTCCTAGGCCAGTGGAGTTTATTCACGAAAAGACATCCATTTTCTTACTTGTACAATGTTTAAAAAGAAAAAAAGGAAGCATTGGATCCTTATCTTCAAGTAGACAATGCATAGATTAAAACAAAATTCAATAGATAAAACCATTATGGAAAGATACAAAAGCAAAAATAAGTGGGTCCTACTTCTTCATATAAGAGAAGAAACAAGAACCAAAGCTTGGAGTAAAGGGAGAAGAAAACCAACGTAAGATCTTTTGGTAAAAAAAAGAAGAAGAGTACAAAAGGGTGACATGGACAAGAATGTACTTGCTATTCTTGAAGAAAAGTACAACAAACTCACATGCTTCAATAAGAACAACTTTTCTTGATGAAAAGTATTGACAACTTGACTTGCCTTTTAAAAGAAAAATATATAAATGAGTGTACTACCTTTTAAAAAATAGCAGAGGAGTATTTGCTCTCTTTGAGTTTGCTAAAAGAAGAAATCACATCAACCGTAAATTGTGAAGATGCCTTCACCTCTTTATATAGAGCCAATGGGTCAGTCCTACTTAAAGATGAAAATTGTCTTGATAAGCCTCTAAGGATCCTATTCCTATCCAATCTTTGAGGATAACATATTCCTATTCAAATCAGTACATGATCAATTCGGGGAGTGCTAGGACTTCACATTGAATTATCCTCATGAGTGGACATGGCAAGCCGTTTAAGTGATAAGTATAGAAAGAATCCTTAACAATGTTGGACTGCCATGAATTTCTATCATTCAATAAGTGGTCACGAAATTATTTCCTTAAAATAAGGATATAAGTTTATGTGAGAATTTAATTGGATGTTTACATCCTTAAAATAAAATACGTCCAGGCTTTCTTTAGAATGCGATGTGCGAAAATCTTGGCACTCCTTAAAGATGTTTATACTTGAGGAATCTGTTGTAATGGACTAATCTCAGAAGCCAGAATACTTGAGGAATCAAATGTTGTAATGAATTATTAACAAATGCGTCCAGCCTTCCTTTTTATTTTTAATCAAAGGGTACGAAAAGCAAAAGAAAAGAAGGATATTTCCATACGAATTTATTAATAAATGCAATACGTATAAATGTCTAAGAAATGAATCTTTGTACTCTGTGGACGAATTTCCACTTAAATGCTCACGACCTTCTAAAGATATTGCCAAATTTTCGCGTGAAGTCACGTACCAAAAGTAAGTGAAAGTGTGGTACTCATGCGTACTTCAAGTCTAGTCTTAGAAAATTAATACCCGACAACTCTTGAAGTAGGGGGCATTTATAAATATAAATTTTTTATTGGATTTAAATTCATAAAATAATTTGGATCATATTAAATTCAAGATACTAGTCCAAACAAATATTGTGGCTAGTAAATTGGGTTAATTATTTAAATCCAAAATATAAATGTTGGGCTAGTAAATTTAATTGAATTACAGCTTAAATGATAGGCCCACTTCATTAGCCCAAGGTCCAAATCGCTATTAGCCCATCTTAAAGTCCAGGCTCATGCCACGTGTCAAGTGATGTGGCAATCCCAGTCAAAAGAACAAACCAATAAAATCAAGACACATGCCATGTGACGTGGCAATCCGAGAAAAATAAATGAGCCAATGGAATCATGTCATGTGTCAAGTGATGTGGCAATCCAAGACAAATAAATGAGCCAATTAAATCATGTCAAGTGTCTGGATGGTATTGGTCAGTTCAAACGGACCAATCAAATTGCAGAGCCACACTACTCCTTACAACTATAAATAGAGGTCTTCATAAAGCTAGAAGACACCAGAAGTTATAACAAGAAGCAAGCAGAAAGCTCGTGGATCAAACACCGCAAATTT
Source organism: Nicotiana undulata (assembly GCA_005239495.1). Lineage (NCBI taxonomy): Eukaryota > Viridiplantae > Streptophyta > Magnoliopsida > Solanales > Solanaceae > Nicotiana > Nicotiana undulata. The sequence goes on along the minus strand of ML256285.1, from coordinate 52,749 downwards.
CTCTACAAACTACAAGTTCAAGCATTCAAGCACTCAAGCTACAAGTTCAAGTCAAGATCAAGAACAAAGTCAAATCAAACACCAAGGCGTTCGAGATCAAGTTACTTGTTCGTGATCAAATCCAAATCCAAGTTCAAGAAGGAGATTCAAGATTAAGCTTCACAAGCCCTTGAATCAAATCAAAGTCAAGCTCACCAAGATACTTTACATTCTTGAAGAATCAGAGGAATACCGTAGAAATTGTAACACTTTCATTTATTCAAATCAAATACTACATTTGTTACGCAATTTTCCGATCTTAATTATTTATTTTCTCGACGCGAAAATTTGTTGTTACAAATACTACTATTAGAAAACAGATATATCCATCTCTTTGTGAGCTGATATAGATAACAGACTAGACCACGTTGTTACTTGATTTTGCTATCTTTTTTATTTTGTGATCGAGTGAAGCCTCCAACTGTTCTTGAATATATACATGACATATCAATATATACCAATCAACTATGCCTATATCTATAATCAGCCACACTATTTCAGTCCAGCTAGAGGTTTTACAAACTACACATTTGAGTAAGTTGCTAAATGCAAATGCCAAATTTTAGACATAAGATAGTTAAGAACTCTTGCTGCTATAATTTTGTAATTTGCAGGGGCTTTATATGCAGTTTTTAGCTCTCCCTCACGCTGTATTCTTTAGGGAGGACTCTTTTTGTAGTTTTGATGCCTGGTACATGTGGCAGATCTAGGCAGTAAACTTGGTTCTTCCCATGTACCTGGTAAAATTTAAGGTTGTGTATGTCTTTCATGGAGGTATTGGCTTTACGTCCTCCTCTATTGTAAATATATTTAGGATGTGTTTGGTATGACTACAGGAAAATATTTTTCGGAAAATATTTTCCCATTTTTGGTTGGTTTAAATGTTTTGGAAAACATTTTTCTTATCAACTCATTTTCTAATTGGGGGAAGATGTTTTCCTTTATCAAGAGAAGGGAAAGCATTTTCCAAACTTCTCAACATTCTCCAACCTCACCAACCCACCTCATCCCACCCCGCCCAACCCGCACCTCCACTGCCCCCCACCCCCGCACAAAAAATATTTTTTAAACTTTTTTTTTGTAATTTTTAAATTTCTGTATTTTCTTTTTTCTGCACCACCCATCCCCACCTCTCACCCCCCGCGCGAAAAAAAGTTTTTCTTTTTTTAAATTTTAAATTTCTATTTTTTCGTTACTCTGCACCCACCCCCGGGAAAAAATATATTTTTTGTTATATATTTTCAGTTTTAATTTTTTCATCTTTCGGTTATTACAGGTTCAAAATTTTACAAATTTCAAAATATGAGTTCAGAGGTTTATGTGTTTAGAAGTTTACGGGTTCGAAAAATCGCGGTTTTGAAAGTTTAGCGGTTTGAAAATTTATGAAATTTGTGGATTCGGAATTAGTTCGAAAGATCGATTATGGCTTCATGTTTATTGTATCTAATTATTTATGAATACTCTTGAGAAGTTATTTTCCTTAATTTGCGTACTAAACACCGAAAAATGAATAAGATTACTACTTATTTTCCAAGAAAATATTTTCTTTAAAAACATTTTCCACGGAAAATATTTTCTGTTATACCAAACACACCCTTAATTTTTAATTAATACACATGGGAGGAGTCCATGCCAAATTCACCAATTATAAAAAAAAAATCTTAGAGTTAATGCGAAGCGGAGTTAACGCGAGGTTGGAGGTTTGGAGACTGACCTTGGAATCTAAAGATTTCAAATTGAGTAGAACCAAGACAGAGTACTTGGAGTGCAAATTCCGTGACGGGACCCATGAAGCAGACGTAGAGGTAAAGCTTGATGCTCAAGTTATCCCCAAGAGAGCGAGTTTTAAGTATCTCAGGTCTATTATCCAAGGTAACATGGAGATTGACAAAGATGTCGCACATCGCATCAGAGCGGGATTGATGAAGTGGAGGCCCGCTTTCGGTGTTTTATGTGATAAGAACGTGCCACCAAGACTTAAGGGAAAGTTTTATGGAGTGGTGGTTCGACCGGCTATGCTGTATGGGGCTGAGTGTTGGTCAGTCAAGAACTCCCACGTGCAGAAGATGAAAGTAGGAGAGATGAGGATGTTGAGATGGATGTGTGGGTGTACTAGGAGAGATAATATTAAGAATGAAGTTATCAGAGACAGAGTGGGAGTAGCCTCCGTGGAGGACAAGATGCGGGAGTCGAGGTTGAGATGGTTCGAACATGTTAAGAGAAGAAGCATTGGTGCCCCTGTTAGGTGTGAGGGGTTGGCCATGGCGAGTTTGAGAAAAGGTCGAGGTAGGCCTAATAAGTACCGGGGAGAGGTGATTAGACAAGACATGGCGCTGCTTCAGCTTACTGAGGACATGACCCTTGATAGGAAGGTGTGGGGGTCGAGGATTAAGGTCGAAGGTTAGTGAGTAGTTTTAGTTGTTCATCGATAGTCTTAGTAGCACACATGTCCATTCATATTCTTAGATTTTTATTACGTTATGTGGTTTTGTTCGTCTCAGGTATTGTATCCCTTGTTGCTAGTATTTGGTACGACTTATCCTTTATCTCTCCCTCTTTCTTCTCTTTCATCTTTCTTCCTTTCTTGCTATCCACTTTTTCTTATTACCCTTTCTGAGCCGAGGGTCTATTATTGGAAACAACCTCTCTACCTGTTAGGTAGGGGTAAGGTCTGCATACAGACCAGCCTCCCCAGACCTTATGTTATGGAAATATACTGAGTTTATTGTTGTTGTTGTAGTTGTTGTATTCTTAAGATAGCACAAAAACATAATTTCTAAGAAAGATGCAGAGAATGATCGCTAGCTCGCCCCCACGAGCTCACATAAAAACATTCTAGATATTTTTTCGGAAATGGGGGTTCGTGACTTTAGGAAAAGAACTCAAAAAAGAATAAAACCTTAACTTTCCTCAAACATGCTCCTGAACTTAACCTATGCTCCGCTTAACCAAATGTCATACAATACGTTCGATGAAGTTCAATTTGCACAGTTCATAATCGAAATCCATCAAAACTTGTCCAAACAAGTTCAACATAACCTATTTAGGGTTTGTTATACAAACTCTCCAAATCTTCACTTTCAATATAATTCACCCGTATCAATCTATATTTTCTAGTGTTCATCAATTTATACATGTCATTAGAATTACTAAGTAACTTATTTATAAATTTCTAAACATTATGTTTCATTATCTTCACAAGCTTGATTTTTAGGTTCATCCATACATCAATACAACTTCACATAAACTTAACAAAACATCTAATCCATACTCTATAACATCATGAATTCCAAGTGATGTGATTACCTCTTTGAAGTCAAACCTTGAAAATCACAATTGTGGGGTGTTCTTGAGATTTCTTCTAGTTTGGACGAAATCTAACAATTTCCAATATTAATTGGGGTTAATACTACTGTTAGTTATTCGTAATTAACACAACACAACCATAAGAACTCACACACTGGATGGTTGGATATGTCCCTTGATCGAAATTCCCCTCAAACGCTCTCAAGAAACACCCAATAACTTGTATTGATTTTTCCCCATCCACCCCCACCCTCTTCACGTACCTTTATAGGCTATACTAGAGAAGGAGTGGCCTCAGACGCTTTGCATGCAACTGTGTGTTTACCGAAAAGACGGTATAGTTGAATTTGTATCTTGATTGATAGACTTGTAGTTAAATTAAACCGATAAAATAAAGTAATAAAGAACAAAACAATTAGAATAAAGAGAATTGAAGCATAGACAAGCTTGGGCTTAAGAATGTTCCCACCGGAATCAAGAATAATTAGAAAATCTCAGCAATACTTGTGTAAAACTTGAGAGAAAAAATACTAGTCTTTTGTTATCAACATTTCTTGATGTCTTGAAACAAAAATGAAAACATCTGTTTATAATTGAGTTATGATCTACCAATTGATTACCAATATTAATGCTACAATAAAAGGTAGTAAAAAGGCAATAAAGAATATTAAAGAGTAACAAAACCTAATAAAAGCTAATAAAGACAGAGGAATCTTGGGGTCTTATGTACTCCCTCCGTTCCAATTTATGTGAACATGTTTGACTAGGCACATAGTTTAAGAAAAAATGAAGACTTTTGGAATTTGTAACCCTAAACAAGTCAAAAAGGGGCCCAAAATATTTGTGTGGTTATAAAAGCTTCTCATTAAGGGTAGAATTGAAAATTTAAGCTAAATTGTTACCAAATTTAGAAAGGGGTCATTCTTTTTGGAACGAACCAAAAAGGAAATAGGTCCACATAAACTGGAACAGAGGGAGTAACGTTTGTGCAACGATCTTGAATTGCTTCTTATCCAACCATATGTTTGTATCCGCTATCAACATCTTATCTGGTCACAAGTTTATGCAACGGTCTTGAATTGCTTCTTATCCAGTCAAATGTTTGTATCCGGTATCAACATCTTATCCGATCACAAGTTTGTATCCGGTGGGAACATGGTCGAATCACGTGTTGCTTCCCAATTCACTCATCTTCTGAGACTAGTTTTTCACTGTATACAGATTGCCCCCACATTTTTCGGTTACTCACTATGATGTGACCGGGAACTGCAAGTTTTTCACCCTCGTTACTCCCTCATTAAAACCCCTGAGGGAAAAACATAATCAGGACAAAAATCAGATGAAGGAAAAAAGAGCGCAGAACTTAGATATTTAAATGACAACTCCACAACTTATTATTCTATCATAGATGATCGATTGGCGCTGAAAAAGTACCACTATCACATAAAACCTGACCTCAGGTTTTTAGTATTCACCTGAAACTTTTGAATTTTAACTTTTGGGTTTTAAATATACCCAAAATAATTTCTTTGAGTTTTGACTTTTGAGTTTTTAGTTGAACCCACAAATTTTCTAATCTCAAAGCCTTAGAGACCGGGGATATTAATGACCAGGAGTATATACTTCTGGTTTTGATGAAGTCCTAAAATTTAATCCATCTGGTTAATTTTGTGATCGGAAAATAAGGCATCCTACCTTTAGCTATTTAATTTGATGGCTTCACAAGAGAGGGCCCTTATATTTACGGTACGTACGAAGAGGACGTCTCTTGTTCATCCGAGCACATGTTCGGATTTGTAATCCTATTTTGCTTCTAAGTATGAGCAAATATTAAGAATGATTTTGTTCATCCAAACATATACAAGAATGTTTTGTGAAAGTGCAAGTTTTGCTTCATTCCATTACTTGAACGTATACAAGTATTTATAACTTTACATTTATGACAATTTAGAGAAAATCAACAAAAATACCTTGCAAGAGATTTGCGACCGGACTGGCATTTATTGGGTCTAGCCGGTTCCTGATTCTGATTCCTTCTATTTCTTTTTTCCCGAGTTGATCTAGCAGTCCCCAGTTCTTTAACTGGCAGTTCCTAGTCCTTTTCTTTAATCCGAAGCTAGTTCGGGCTATTTTTTATATCTTCAACAAATTTTTCTGGAGCCATGTTCAGGTGCTTCTAGTACTTATTATTGTGGTTTATGCTTCTCTGATGCAACAGTCCCCAACATTCGTAGACATTATTCTCTTTTATTGAAGTTATTTTCTGGTGACTCACTTCGGGTATGCCCCTGCCTCATGTCAGTCTGTGATCCTGATGGGTATGTTTCAAACCGGTGTCTTTAATGCCTCTGATCAAAGTTCAGTTGACCTTGAATCCGGGATGTAAAAGATATTGATATAATTACCTGATCATCTTCTACGCGAATTTTCGACTCGTACCTATTTTGAACATCTACCCAAGTTGTTGCTCGAAATTCAAACAAACTTTCCTACAACTTCTAGGAGGCATTGAAACTTGTGGGATTAAGACCCTTGGTAAATGCTTCTGCTTCCCATTCATTTGGTACTGTCGGCAACAACATTCACTCTTTTTGGAATTGAATCACGAATTCTCGTAGCAACTACGAGTTTCCTTGAGTGATTCTGATTATATCAGCTTTTCTAGATTGCACTTTCCTTTCTCCAGCGCGAGCATTGATGAAAGAATTTGCAAGCATTTCAAAAGAATCAATTGAGTATTTAGATAAAAGTGAATACCATGTTAAAGCCCCTTTTGTTAACGTTTCACTAAATTTCTTTACTAAAACTGATTCGATCTCATGCGGAACCAAACCATTTACCTTCTCAGCTGTGGTGAAGGTTGAGGTATATTCATGTAGATCTGATGTTTCATTGTATTTTGAAATATCTAGCATCTTGAATCTTTTTAAAATCAACTTTGGATCTACAATGGGCTTGAATGGAAACTGAATTTTTTTTTTCGAACGGGCCCTTTAGGATATGAGGTGCCCCTAGGATCTGATCCATCAGAGCATGGAATTCTTTAGCATTTTGATCCATTCGGGAATTTATTTCTCTCATACACCTCATGAGTTAGGCTTTGAAAAGATCATCTACATTGTTCTCAATTCCAAATTCATTGCTTGTTCCACCCGCTTGGTTGTAGTTTGATCTAAACTCTCCTCTTAAAGCAACGTTTTCGGTTATCGTGACTATTTGACTTATTGGAACGACAGGAGGAACTTGAACTCCACCATTTGAATTATTTAAAGCCCCGATATTGCTTGTTGAAGCTCAGTTATAATTTGGTCCTGTCTTGAGAGATTTTTCATGATCACCTTTTGCTGCATTATCAAAACCTTAATAGTATCAGCAACAAGTTAATTATCCATATCATCAGGAGTTGAAATCCTTGCCCACCGAGTATTTATTTCTACCCGGTTAGGAGTTGACTCATTCCCATTGAGACGGGTTTCACTGGTTGAACCATCCTATTGATTTCCATCATGGAGATTGTCCACGGGATCGTCGTTGTAGTTTGTTCCTACATTAAGCGAGTTGTTGACATCATTGTGTTCCATAAGTGTTTTGTGCTTACAACAGAAAAACCTTCAAAGTATGTTAATAAAAGATGATCAGATCAAAATAATACCACAATTTTCTAAGCCCTACGGTGGGCGCCAAACTGTTTACCGGAAAAACGATACAGTTGAATTTGTATCGTGGTTTATAGGCTCGTGGATTAAATTAATCCGATAAAATAAAGTATTAAAGGACAAAGCGATTAAAAGAAAGAGAATTGAAGAATAGACATGCCCGAGCTTCAGAATATTACCCACCCGAATCAAGAATAATTAGAAAATCTCAGCAACACTTGTGCAAAACTTGAGAGCAAGAATATTAGTCTTTGCTATCAGTATTTCTTGATGTCTTACAATAGAATTATAATCTCTATTTATAATAGATCTATGATCTACCAATTGATTACCAATATTAATGCTACAATAAGAGGTAGTAAAAAGTCAATAAAGAATATTACAAGGTTATAACACCTAATAAAGACGGGAGGAATCTTGGGGTCTTCTATAACGTTTCTGCAACGGTCATATCTTGAATTGCTTCTTATCCAGCCACAGGTTTGTGTCCGATATCAACATCTTATCCGGTCACAAGTTTGTATCTGTTGTGATCATGGTCGAATCACGTGTTGATTCCTAATTCACTCATCTTCTGAGACTGATTTTCACCGTATACACTGCGACTCTTTGATTAAAAAATCCAAGAAAAATACCTCTGGTATATCATAGCCTCAATCACTTGAGACTCAAAATAATTAATTTAATAGAATCACATGTATCGAGAAGGAATCCTCTAATACTGTAACGAGTCGGTCGGTTGTGTTGAGTATTGTAGCCTCGTTCCCCCATTTATTACTTATTATATATTCATTTATGGTTATGTGACTTGCCAAGGTGGTTGGTTTGGTTCTAGGGATGTTTCGAAATGAATTGAGACACTTATTCCCAAGGTTGGAAGCTTAAGTAGAAAGAGTTGGTCGAATGTTGACTTATGAGTAAACAACTCAGAAATGTAGTTTGATGGTTCTGTTTGTATGGTGATTTGGGACTTTGGGGTATGTCCGGATATTGATTTGGAGGTTCGTCGGCCGTTTTGGCTTGAATTGGCAAAAGTTGGAAAAGTCGAAGGTTTGAAAAGTCGAGAAGTCGAGAAGTTTGACCGAGAGTTGACTTTGTTGATATTAAGCTTAGATTTGGTTTCGGGAGTTGGAATAGGTTCGTTATATCATTTATGACTTGCGTACAAACTTTGAAGTCAATCGGAGTTGGTTTGGTTTGGTTTGTTTCGGCATTGGTTTTAAAAGTTGGAAGTTTAATAGTTCAGCCTGAATTGAGGTGTGATATGTGTTTTCGATGTTCTTTTTATGTGATTTGAGGCTTCGAATAAATTCATGTCATGATTTAGGACCTGTTGGTATGTTCATATGGGGTTCCAGGGGCCTCGGGTATGATTCAGATCATGTTCGACTCATTTTGGACTTGTTGGACTGTTGTAATTGTTGTATCTGGTTTCCTTATGAGCGTTCGTGAGGGAGGGCTTGCAATCACAATGAGCATTTGGTGAAAACTATTCTACACGTTCGCGAGAACTAGGAGCGTCCGCGAAGGTTCTGGGAGTTGTGCATCGCGAACACTTGTAGAAGGTCACATTTCATAAATAAGGGAGATCAGGCCTAGGGTGGCAGGTGATTAGTTCAACGTGATCACGTGGTGAGGACCGCGATCGCGAAAATATGTGTTATTAGGCATCATGTTCGCCACTGGGATGTCGCATTTGAGTATGAGGTTTTGGAAGCTGAGTATATTTGTGCTTCGCGAACGCGAGGCAAGTTCTGCGTTCGTGAAGAAGAGCAACTAGGCAGACTATTTAAAATTTCAAAACGAGAGTTAGATATTATTTCATATTTTGTCTTGTGGAGCTCGGCTAGGGGAGATTTTTGTGAGGGATTTCACCACAAATCAAGAGGTAAGAAACTTTTGATCACTTTTGTCCAATAATATTTAATACCCATTGATTCTACACCAAGATTATGTGTTTTTAAGGTGAAAGTTTGGGAATTTTGGACTAGGGATTGGAGAGTAAGATTTGGGGATTTGAGGGTCAATTTGTGGTTGGAATTGGATGGTTTTGGTATGGCTAGACTCGTTATTGAATGGGTGTTCAAATTTTATAATTTTTTTTGGGTTCTGAGGCGTGGGCCCGGGGTTGACTTCTGGATTGACTTTTTGAACTTGGTTAAAGAACTTAGCTTTATCGTATGGGATCGATTCCTATAGCTTATATTGATTATGTTAAGTTGTTTGTGAATACATTCGAGTCGTTCAGAGGCTTTTATATATATATATATATATATATAAAGTAAAAGAGTATAGCAAATGAGGGGGGCATGAACCATACCTCTGAAACTATGATGGAACACTAGTTGATTATGTAAACATGATAATCTACTGAGTCCAATGAGCTAAGTGAAGTTATACCTATACCGATGTACCAATTGCCTAACCACACGTGGTAGGAAATTGTAATCCAAAAAACTAGGAGAAGTGTACCTAGGTCAACTATACAAAAGAGAGGACTTAAGATATCTATGTAAGGTAGATGGAAGGACTCCTATTTACAAAACAATCTACCTCTAAAAAGTGTAAGGATTGTCCATAACAAAATACAATTTTATAAGTGACCAGAAAGGGGAGTCAGGAACATGTATTTTCTATCTTCAACCTTGCTTTAATAGGGTTCTCTAAGAAAGCCAAGTTTAAGATGGAAGTGTGGCACTTGAATTAATAGCTCACAGAAGAGATTGAGCAAAAAGTGTCTATGGAGCTGAAATTGTCACTATCCAAAGGGGGAGGCCTCATCTTCAACGTTGCTGCCAGGTCAAAGCATTGATGAAGAAGCAGTGATGTTGAGGTTGTCTTCATATTCTTATGACTTTCATTGTGAGAAGATGCCTATTGGGGAAATGTGAGTTCCTCCTGAATGTGCAACTGTATGTGATGTATCTTCCTTGTTGACAGATGCTTAGAGTCAAAGACTCTAAAGAATAGATCCTTAGTTGCTGATAAAAGAAACCTGGTATTGATACAGGTTTTCTGAAACTGAGATGCTGACTAGTGAGAGTTGGGGTTGTAGTTGCTGATTACTGCTAATGAACACACATGTATCCTTTGATGTACTCTTAGTATGATAGCAATAGTATTGCTAATACCACACAGTGAGAGCACTTCAATAGGTCAGGCATGTCCATAGGAAAGGTACCTACACAATTGAAACAAACAGGTTAGTCTAAAGAAGAACACCAAGCCTTTATCTCTGGAAATTGGGGCATGATGTTAATACTTCATCAAGTAAGATATGTGTGAGACCTTTGGTAACAAGTATGTTGTTGCAACAGGTGAAGATTGTATGAGCCTGCTACAGTTTTGCTAGAGATTCTGAGGGTGAGAGATGAGGTGCTGATAGGTGAATGCATTTGTAGCAGTAAACTTCTGAATTGCAGCTTTGAGTTGTATGTTTCTGACTGATTTGTGAGATAGACTGCAACACCTTGGTCCAAAGGAGACAATTACAGGTATTAGTTGTCTTAGGTAGATGCTTTTGATTGTGAACCAATTGTTGTGCAATGGTTGCAACTGTTTGTGAGTGAGGGTCCAGTAGTACCATGCTTTTGGCCATTCCTCCAATAGGATGTGCATTTAAATGCTAATACCACACACTGAGGCACATCAATTTACTTAGCATGACTAATGATGTGGTGCCTACAAAAAAGAAAATAGAGTTAGAAAAATATTCGACATTTTTGTCGTTTTCCTTGGTTCTGCTCTTTATTTCAGAATCTTGAATTTCTGCCCTTAGGTTCTTGTGTTTACTGGGTCTTGCTCAAATGCTGGTGGGGGAGGTACAGATGTTTCAAAGGTTAGCTAAGATGTGCACTCATATTATTGTATGTTTTGAGGCCTGGTAAATGGTTGTGTGTGTTGTTGGTAAGAGAGAAAGGGTAGTAGGCTTGGTGATGAAATGTGCTTTTGTAGTGGTTGTGTAAAGTTTGGGTTAGTCTTGTGTTGTGGAATTGAGGGGAAGACTATGCGTTGTTGCTGTGATTTTGTATTTGTAGTTGGAAGTAGGTTATGGTAATGAAAGTGACAAGCATGACTGGGAAGTGTTCAGAGATATGTTTAATGGGGTGAACAAGGTAGTTAGTGTTGTGAGTTGTGTGATGTGGTGTTGTTTCCTGGTTCCCATGGCCTGTTTCTATCCCTTGATCCATTTCTAGCATATTGAACATCAAAGATGTTAATACCACACACCGGAAGAGGATCAAGAGATAGTGCAAACCATCATTAATAGTACATGCAAAAAAGAAACTTATGTTAGTGTAACCTTGTGTTTCAGCTTGATCATGCTGCTTTGGTTTCAGTGGAGGTGAAATCATGTTTTGGACTGTGCGGAATGCTCCCATGATTTTTTGCTGCTCAACCATAACATTTAGAAGAACTGGAGTGGAAGCATTGTTTGATGCTAGCTGAATTCTGGAGGTCTGCTTGTGTATAAATACAGGAGTTCCCATTGGTTTAATCTGACTTGACCTCTGATGTGTGGGGAAAGATCTTACGTTTGTAGTAGTGAGTCTGTTGAGAGCTCATAACTGATTTTTGACAAAGAATCCGTTGGGCAATTAGCTTCCCTGAAGACATGGGTGCACATGATATCCTCATAAGTTTTTTCAACTTCTGAATGTGCATCTCAATGGTATAAGGGGCTCTACATTGTTGTTGATCCAATGGACAAGGAATGCAAAATCTGCTTCTAAGTTGACTTTGGTGAACCCACCAATAATAGCAGCTTCAGTTTCTGCTAGGTTATTAGTGCCAAAACCAAGAGCGAAAGCAATGGCATGGAAAAATTGGCCCTATTGATCCCTAATATTGACCCCAGCTCCTATATTTCCTAGGTTTGTCTATTCACTACCATCACTATTCATCTTTACAAAGTTGTTCTCAGGCTTCTTCCACATTACCTAGAGAGTGGTAGTGATATGTTTCATATGTTATACCCTTTCATGTAATTCAATCCAATAGTATGGTCAAGTGATAAGAGGGTAGTTTGCTCTTGGGAGGAGCTGTATATCATAATTAATGGAAAAGAGAACTCTAGCAATGGATGAGTTTCATCCTCCATATTTAGCGATGCACCTATTTTTCCAAAAATCCCAACATATGATGGTTAGTGATGTGTCCAACAACAACTACTGCACATCATTATTTCTATTGTGCAGCCACCATTTCATCAGAAGAAGTTCGAGAGATATATCATCGGTATGCAGTTTTGTAATGCCTGTAAATTTTCTCCAAATGGGTCTTGCAAAGGCACCCTTGCTAAAAATGTGATCAATGGATTTAGCATGAGGTTGAATGCAACAAACATATCTGGTAACTATAGGGTTACCAAATGCAGTGAACCTGTCATCTGTTGGTAGCTTATTTTTTAGGCATGATCTGATGCTTATCTCTAATCATTTCCCAAGCAAAGACACGGGTGAAATTGCCATTGGCATAAGGAAGCCAAATAAATTTGTCAGGGATCTGTGGATCATAATGGATAGTAGTTTGCAGGATTTGAGGAATCATGTGGCTGGAACATTGGAATTAAGTTTCCGCAAGTTTAAGTATCCTGAATCCCAGAATTGAGCAACTACGATTTTACCAGGTCTTCCACCCAGTTCTGCTGGCTGCAAGTGAAAATGTACCTAACCAATTGTCCCACAAAAAGCTTGAGTTACGTGAATGTAGTCTCCAGTAAAGGTGTTGCCCTGCTTCTTTTTACTTGACCATGAGTTTCTTCCAAGCTTGAGATTGGCCAGTGTCCCATTTATTTGAAGTTGGATGGGATCTTTGCGAGTACTTTTCCATGAGGAAAATTCTCCATAAGGATTTCTTAGTAATAAATTTCCACCATTGTTTGAACTCCACGGCTTTACACACATCTTCAATAGATCTGACACCAATGCCTCCTTCCTCTAAAGGATAAGAGATTTTGGTCCATGAAGCCCAATGGTATTTCTCTCTATCTTTCTTCATGCCCCAAAAGAAATTAGCAGCTATTTTTTCAATTTGTTTCATGATTTCTTTAGGAGGAGAGACTGATGATAGGAGGTGTATCGGCATAGACTGCAGGACATGTTTGATAAGAGTGTCCTTTCCACTATAGGAAAACAGTCTGCCCTGCCAGCCTCTGATCTTCCTGATAACTTTAGAAATGGGTCCATTGAAGTTAATGATTCTTTTTCTGCCAATGTATAGGAGACAACCTAGATAAGTAATTGGGGATTTCTTCATGGTGAAGCTTGTGACTTGTTGAATCCTAGTGACATTGTAGTGGAAAACACAGGAAGGTGTCATGAAGTGGATTTTGTTGTTGTTGAATTATTGCCCAAATGTGGCTTCATAATCTCTTAAAACATTCATGATCTTCTGCAGGTATACTCTACATCCAGATGTGAAGATGATAACATCATCTGCAAAGCTGAGATGATTCATTTGAGGGCCTCTCCTCTCCATGTGAAATCCATTGAAAAATTGATCATGATTAAGACTATTCAGCATTCTGGAAAGTAATTATGCACCAATGATGAAAAGAGATGGCAGTGTATCACCTTGTTTCAAACCGCCAGTTGACTTGAAAAAATCATGTATGGAACCATTAACAATGACAGAGTACCAGTTGTTATACATCGTTCTCCGAATCATGTCAATGATCATTTCACAGAAACCCATCCTTGCTAGAACAATACAGGTGTAGTTCCATGAGACTCTATCATAAGCCTTAGCCATGTCAAGCTTGATAACATTATTGGCTCTAGTATTAGGCTTTTTGATTCAGTGGGCAATCTCTTGAGCAAGAATTATGTTCTCATATATACTCCTACCTCTGAAAAACCCTGATTGGTTGGCTGAGATAATCTTGGGCAGAATTGGTGCAAGTCTTGTGCATATTACTTTAGAGATGATCTTGTTGAGGAAGTTGCTTAAGCTGATAGGTCTGAATTCAGTCATATTTTTAGGAAATTCAACTTTAGACAGAAGGACTAGACAAGCCCCAAAGAAAGAAAAACAACATTCAGAAGATTCTGCTGAATAATCTCTGAACATGTTTGAAACAATTTGCCATTCATTCCATCAAGGCCAACTGCACTGTTGGTATTCATGGAGAAAACAACCTCCTTAAGATCTTGCATAATGGGATCTCTTGTAAGCTGATCATTATCATTTGAGCTGATCAAAGATGGGATTTGAGATAGAAGATCTTCTTTGATAATACCACCAGTTTCAGCAAAAAGGTCTTCAAAGTAATTACATGCAGCATCCCCAATGGCTTCATCACCTTGAATCCAGTCTCCCTCTTCATCTTTAATTTTGTGAATGTAAAGTTTCCTTCTCCTTCCTCTAATGTGGCTTTGAAAATACTTGTAGTTTGCATCTCCCTCTTTGAACCATTGTAATTGAGTTTTCTGTTTCAGCACAACTTCCTCCATCTTAAGATATCTAATATATTGAGCCCGTAATTCTTGTAGTTTAACTATGTCATCTCGATTGTTGGTAGTCAACCATTTTTCTTCTACTTATCTTACCTTATGTTCAAATTCTTTAAGTTTCTGAAATATTTCTCCCTGGACCAACTGTTTAACGCTTTAGTGATTGCCTTGATCTTCTGGTGGAAGATCCACATGGGATTACCATTCACACTCATGCTCCACACCTTCTGAATCATAGAAATAAAAGCATCATTTTCCATCCAACAATTAAGAAATTTGAAATATTTCTTGGTTGTGTCCGGTCTCGGCAGCATTTTCATAAGCAATGGAGAATGATCTGACCCTACTGTAGCAAAATATGTGATTGTATTAGCTGAGAAAGAAGCAATCCTATTGTCATTAGCAAGACCCCTGTCAAACCTTTTCCATAAAATATAACAAGGACCCTTCCCATTAGACCATGTGTATCTTGGGCGATAAAAATCAAGATCCATCAGACCATAGTCTTCAATCATGTTTAGGAACTCAAAGCTCTTTTTCATTTGGTATGGTGTCCCTACAATCTTTTCCTCAACATTTTCAATGTCATTAAAGTCCCCTACAACACACCAAGGACCATTACTAACAGTTGATTTGTGCCTCAATGTATCCCTTAAGGGCCTTCTCATAGCAGGCTTGCATTTGGCATAAATAACAGTGATGTGAAACACCTCTCCTACTTCAACATGTCTTAGCTCAATAGTAACCTATTGTTCATCTTGATCTAGAACATTACCAGTGAAATCTTGATTCCAAAAACCCATATCTTGTTGTTGACATTAGAGGCTGCATGGTGCATGGACAGTTGTATTCTAAATTGGTTAGATGATTGTTATTCAGAAATGGTTCCAAGACAGAAATGAAGGAAAATTTATGGATTTGGTTAAGGGTTTTGAGGCTCTCAATGGCTCCAGAGGTTCTGATACTCCTTGCATCCCAAATGATTGTACTAATCATTAAAAAATTGGTGTGTTTTTTAGATTTTGGAGGGATGATGATGCTAGATGCAGCTCTGCTTCTAGCTAGATTGGTAAAGGTCTTATTTTTGAAGATTATCCTTGTTTGGCTGTGACATTCTCCTGTTCAGGATCACCATTAACAGCTGCAAAAAGAAGGTTGCAGTGTTGTTCTTCATTTGTTTCATCTCTAAATACATATTCATCTTTATCTGAGGTCCCTACTATCGCATCTTCAGACTGTATGAGCATGTATTCATCCTCCTGTAGGCATGATGAGTAGAATCTGTTAAGAGGATATTCCGTTGTATTCAAATCCACTGGTGTGTTATGTTGTTAATCTTGTGTTCCTGTTAGCGGGAAGGTGCATGCAGGACCATATGTATTAGTTTTTACAATTCCATCAGCAAGAATGGATTTTGGAGGTGCAATATTAGTAGATTCAGACCTAGTATTCCTATATAATATGGCTTTCTTTGACCCTTATTCTTCATATCCAGAGTTCCAGTTCTTCTGAATGACTGAACTCTGAAACTGGGTTTTAGTATTAATCTTAGTAGTATTACATGTATGTTGTTGTGTTGTGTTCTCATTCTTTCTTCTCACAACCTTCCTTTTTTTTCCTGACTGCGCTTGTTCTCAAGCTTATGAGATTGAATCTAAAAGTCTAAGGTGGCATGAACCTTCCTTTAATCAATCTTCTCACATCACTGGACCGTTCTTCCTCCTCAGAAATAATAATCTCACAAGATTCATCCACAACACTATGACCAAGCACCTGATCATGTGATTTGTAGAGTCACTGACACTGCTAGTAGAGGGTGTTTGGTCCATCATAGGGTCATACAATGGTGCCAAAGAACACTTATGCAAAACATGAAGAACATCCACCCCCTTTGGATCCCCAAGCTGAGTGTCGCGCCCCTATTTTTCCTCGCACAGGTTATGTACGCGGAGATCGGGTTTCATGACATTCTGGACAACTCCTTAAAGGAAGAGGTTTAAGGAAGAGTCGCCACCTAACGATTTTATGGTGCGTTAGGGCACCTAGAATAATTAACTCATAAACTAGTTTGCATTACCAGAGATTGGGTAAGGGCTTGAAATTATCCCAAGGGTAAGGTATTAGGTACCCCTCGAGATCCACAACTGTGGGTCCCAGCCAAGTAATTTTATGAATTTGGACAGTAAACAAGCAAGGCTCACGTAAGAGGGGATTTCAAGTAAATACTGAAATTATTAAAAGAAATTTAAAGAATAGCAAAGTAAAATTATTTGAATGAAAATGTCCTAGGTTTTAAATCAATATGGATCACATCAATGCAATACACGGTATGTCACGCCTCGAAGAGGGGCTACACGTGGTATTAGCGCACCGGTCATATCCATATTCTACCCTTCCCACCCCGTTAAGGTATTTAAAACGCGTGTGTCGGTCACGAATCTTATTGCGTGCTATTACCCGTCAAGGCAGGGTTCCACCGCGGCCGCGGTCATGGTTTCGCGGTCCGCGAAGATCAACTTCAGAGAACCAGTTCCAAGGAAAACCTCACCGCGACCGCGGTCCTAATTTCGCGGTCCGCGGTGGCCCAGCAGGGGCATTTTTGTCCGAAATTCTAGCAGACAATAAATAGACTATTTTGTAATTTTCTTATGGGTTTGGGAATTTCAAGAGCTGAAACTCGCTCTTGTGCCTAGGGTTTTTACATTTTTAGCTTTGTTCTTGCTATTTTAACATTAGAATTTCAATTTTCATTGTTAATTATAGATTAATGGGTTCTTCTTCTTCTCTATTATTGGTTTCTACTTTGATTATGAGTAGCTAGACCTATTAGCTAGGGTTGTGGCTCAACCCTAGTGTGGGTACGTAATGGGTTTGTTAAATTAAGGTTGGTAAATTAGGGGGTGTTAGCTATTTAGGCTAATTTGGTGTTGTTATTGCTATAATTGGTGGTTGCAAACACTAATTAGCCCTTTCATGACTTGGGTCCTTCTTGAGAAAGAGGACTTGAGTCTAGAAAATTAGCGTAATAGGAAATTAGAGCATTATCAATAGATTGTTAGTCCCAATCAATTGGGTTGAACCCAGAAATGGTAAAACCCTACTTGAGCCCTAATTAACGGGTTAAACCTCGAGAGAGTAATACCCTACCTAAGCCTTACTTGCTTGCTTAATTGATACCCCATTGGTCTCGAGAGAGTCAATTTGGGTAATGCCACTCAAACTACCGAGAGGTATAGAGTGGGCACCTGAGTGCATTGGCTATAGTTGTATACCTAGTGAATTCCCCGAACTTAGACTTGAAACCCATCGCACATCCACTTAGGCAAAGGTCACCACTCTAGTGCCTTTATCAATATAAGAAAACACCAACAAAAACATCGCAATTATTAGTTAGTACAAAATCCTTAGAACTAATCTTAGTATAGTTCAACCCAAAATGTTTAGAAGTGTAATTAGTAACACTCTCCCCTATTAGCTCACTTAGACACTCACTCCCATATCGAGACTCTCTGTGGATTCGATCCCGACCTTCTCGGGTAAAAGCTACACGACCCGTGCCTGCCTACTTATATAGTAGTGTTGGTGGGACGTGAACAGGTACCCTAGCCAAGTATGAGTAAGTGCAGTGTAGAGTGCCAACCTTGTGTGTCAAAGTTCAATGGGTACTCAAGGTCCCCAAGGCAATGCTCACACGAAGGGGGCTGGACCTAAAGTCTAAGAGTAGTGGGAAGTGCTTGGAGTTTAAAAGAGAATTTTTTGAGTTTGAAAAGAGTAGTTTGAAACATCAGTACTTTGAAAATAACTTTAGAAAAAGTGATAAAGGATTTTGTGAGAAAAACAATTTATCAAAGAGAGAAGCAATACAATCACAACCAGTACAGGGAACTCATGAAAGAGCACACGCAACAGGGGGCAAGGAGTTGGGGACAAATGACTTTGTTATCAGCATTAGATTCAAGTTACAGGTTCTCATAGTTATCACATAGTAGTCATATAGTTGTCACACAAGTATCACAAAACATCATAGATTAGCAGAGGCAATATTGTATAGCATTCAAGTGTTAATAGAGGCAAGTTCATAACCTAGGGATTTAAACATGAATGAAAGCATATAACAATAGTCAAGTCAAGGTAAGAAACATTAACCTATAAACAAATGAGCATGCCAGAGTCACAGAATGAGCAGGAGGCATATCAGACTAAGAGAAAGAGATGGATAGTAGTATGCAGACACAATTACAGGGAAACACATGGAAGCAGGATACATATTCAGACTTAACAAAAGGGAAAGACATGATGGGGTTAAGCTAATTACATGGTAGGCAGTAGAACCCCAGGATAAAACACATAAGGAATAGTAAGTAAATAAACAAGAACTGGAGCATATTGTATAGAGATACTATAAAACTAACTTAGAGACATATCAGTCGAATAGTAAGGAATAGAAAAATGCAAAGAGATAGAGCAGCAACAGCAGTATGCAGAATAAGAGAGCAACAGAGGACAAGAGTGTGCAGAATGAGAGAGCAGCAGTAGGACAATAGTATGTAGAATGAGAGATTACTCAGTCTTGGATTTAAGCCGACTGAGTAGTCAGTAATAGATGTAAAGAGCAAGAAGAGATGTGCATGAAAAACACAAAAAGTTCAGAGCAATGTACTCAGTGTTTTGTGTGTGAGATCAGTGTAAGTGTCAGTCAAGAGTGTCTCCAGAGTGTGTGTGTGTAAAGAGAGAAGACATGGTATATATAGTTTGAAAAATGAGCAGTCACATAGGCAAAGAGTGCATAATTATTGAAATAACAACCAATTAGTATCAATTAAGTTACTGGACTCCTTCAATTAATGAGTCAAGTTCAAACGGTGTAGGCGTGTAGCCAGGGCTAAATAAGGAAAGGAAATCAATTCATAAGACTGATTTTGCTTCATTTGGGACAAGAAAATCACATAATACATAAATAAAGCCAAATACAGAGTATATAATTAAGGAAAGTTGGAATAACATTACATTTATAAAGTAAAGTAGGGTGCTAATTCTGATAATCAATTGAAGGAATCTCGAATGCAATCACAATTACAGGGAATCCAATGTAGTTAAGGAAAGTATCACATGAGTAAGGAAAGCACTCAAAAATTGGTACAGAATTACAAAGGGAATACACAATCACCTTTTAAAGGAAAGCATCACAGGCCTGGGATTTTCACACAAAAGGATCAACATAAGTCAACAAGTAGACAGCCAGTAGGGTAGAGGTTAGAGTTTTCAAACATTCAAATAGTAGTCACTGATTGACACGAAGATATACTCATGAAAATCAACGGAAGAGGTCATAACAATGAATCAAAGCAAAAGTCATAAAGAACACACGAGTACACATAGTCAAACAATAAGGATCAACCTAGAACACTAGGGTTTCAGCAATAACAGTTCAAACAACAAGAAATCATGAGATAATCGCTTAAACGTAGCATAGATGATTAAAATCAAAAGGGAATATTGTTTTGAGAACAGGGTATAGAAACCCTAGTTTCTCGAAATTGCTAAGAACAAAATTCTCGGAGAAACATAGAGAAGCTTCATGATATTGTAAATATAGAACATATTTTAAAAGAAAAATCTAAGATATAGAAGATTAGGGTTTTGTGGAACCCAAAAAGAGGGAAAACCTCAGAGATGGCATCGATTTAGGTTAGGGAGGCTGCAACACTTACTCAAACGGTCGGGGAAAGCCGGCAATGGCAAGAGACCCAAAGGGAGGTGAGTGAACCACTCCAGGAGCGTTTGAGGAGATTAAAGTGTCACTGAGTAGGTGAGAGGCATGTAGATGGCCAGGAGATGATGGAGGACCAAGGTTCCGGTGAGAATCCACCAGAGAAGACGACCAGAACCCCATCGGAGAAGATGAAGTCCAAGAGACTTATAGAGAGTTGTAGAGATAGAGAGAGACAGAGAGATGAAAGAGGAGCCGTCTCGAAGAAAATGAGACGGGGGGGGGGGGGGGA
Source organism: Nicotiana undulata (assembly GCA_005239495.1). NCBI lineage: Eukaryota > Viridiplantae > Streptophyta > Magnoliopsida > Solanales > Solanaceae > Nicotiana > Nicotiana undulata. Next base: position 32,292 of record ML256285.1, on the reverse strand, counting down.
GGGTGGGGTTAAATTTGGGAGGGGGGGTTAGGTTAGAGTTAAATTAGGAAGGTTACATCTGGACCGTTGATCAAATTTGATCAACGGTCGAGATTGAATCCTAGGTGGGCCGGGTATTTAATGGGGTTTGGGCTGGGTAGGAATTGGGTTAGTTAATTAGGTGGGTTGGGATTTAAAATCAGGATAGAATTTAAACGAAATATGGCTAGTTATTAAATACCCCAAAAATAGATAAGTAATTAATAAAAAAACAGCCAATAATTATATAAAAAATAAAATTGAGTTTAAATAAATGAAACTAAGGTAATTAAATAATATTAGATATAAAAATGAATAATTATCAAATTGAAATAGCATAAAGTGTACAATTGGGATATAATTGCAAAATTACTGTAATTATAGCTAGATAATGCCCAATTGGCTAATTTATGAAATAATAAAATATCAATAGGATTAAACATAAGATATAAATGACCTATTGAGTAAGAAAAAATGATTTGAAATTGTTTGTAACATCACTTATGCATAATTATGAATAATTATGGAACATAAAAAATGTTAAATAGCCTTATGCAATGCAGGAAATAAAATGCATAGGGAGGTAGCGTATAACCTCAGAAGGCAGAATGGTAGCCTTATGCAATGCATGATATAAAATGTAGAAGGAGGTAGCGTACAACCTCAGAAGGCGAAACAATAGCCTTATGCAATGCAGGAAATAAAAAAGCAGAGGGAGGTGGCGTAGAACCTCGGAAGGCAGAACAATAGCCTTATGGAGGGAATAACATGACAGTAAGAGTTCTTAGCTTGTGATGAACTGCGGCGATATGGTTGTTGCGAAGGACGCATTATTTTGCGATGATAGTAAGCGTCGGCATGTGCGACGCGTTTGAGAGCGTGTCTTTGAGAGATATACGTCCTGCGGGGGATAATAATATGTTTTGGGCTTTCGCCGTCTTCATGCCTGCATCCAAAAAAAAATCGTGAGTTCTGTAAAGGGGGAAAGGTCAGTTCGCATTCCTGCTGGATTTTCTTGGCTCGCCCGCTTGATCATGATATATCATTGGGGAAGCGTTTGCTAAACAAGCTGTTCCAAAAAATAGATATGCGTGATTTTGAAAAGATATAATATAAGCATATAATTTAAAATATTTTAGGTGAACCGACGACTGTGACGCGGTTCGAGACATTGCAACTTTTCCTGCCACGGAATTTTGAGGGTCCTCTTCAAAATCCTGCCCTGGTATTTTGAGGGTCCTTTTCAAAATCCTGCCCCGGTTTGATGGGTGAATACTTCTGGCGGTTGCCTGTGCGGCAATTGGCTGAACTTGCTTCAGAATTTTGAGGGTCCTTCTCAAAACTCTGCCCCAGTTTCTATTTGTGGGGAAATGAGATTTTTATTGAATTGTGACCGAACCCATAGGGCTGCCTACGTATCTCCTCTTAAACGGGAATCAGGTCAGGCGTAGTTCAATCTACAACATTTGAGGAAATCATAAAGGGTTACACATAGTAGCGCTTGACTGTATCTGAGTTGATTGGTTTTGGCCAAATTTCTCCATGCATTTATGCGAGTATAAGTGCTCCTCCTTTCAGCACTCTATGAACCATATACGGACCCTGCCAGTTGGGAGAAAATTTCCCTTTGGCCTCATCCTGATGTGGAAAGATTTTCTTTAACACCAGCTGCCCCGGTGTGAATCGTCTCGACTTGACTCTCTTGTTGAAGGCTCTGGTCATCCTGTTCTGATATAATTGGCCATGACAGACTGCGTTCATTCTCTTTCCGTCTATGAGGGCTAGTTGTTCATAACGGCTCCTTACCCATTCTGCGTCGCTGAGCTCAGCTTCTTGTATGATTCTCAGAGATGGAATCTCAACCTCGGCAGGAATAACATCCTCTGTACCGTAAACCAACATGTAAGGAGTTGCCCCAGTTGACGTGCGGACTGTGGTGCGATACCCCAACAAATAAAATGATAATTTCTCATGCCATTACTTATGCTTCTCTATCATTTTCCTCAGTATTTTCTTGATGTTTTTGTTGGCGGCCTCAATAGCTCTATTCATCTAAGGTCTGTAAGCTGTGGAGTTCTTGTGTTTGATTTTGAATGTTTCACACATGGCTTTCATCAAGTCACTGTTGAGATTAGATCCATTATCGGTGATGACTGATTCTGGAACTCTGTACCGACAAACAATGCGGTCGCGGACGAAATCGGCCACGACTTTCTTAGTAACTGCTTTGTAGGATGCTACTTTGACCCATTTGGTGAAGTAATCAATGGAAACCAAAATGAACCTGTGTCCGTTAGAGGCGGCATGCTCGATTTGTCCAATAACGTCCATGCCCCAGGCGGCGAATGGCCACGGTGAACTTGTTGCATTAAGCTCACTCGGAGGTACCTTTATCATATCCCCATGTATCTGACATCGGTGGCACTTTCAGACATACCGGATGCAGTCTGTTTCCATGGTCATCCAAAAATAACTGGCTCGAAGTATCTTCGTTGCCAAAACAAACCCGTTCATATGTGGGCCGCAGGTCCCTGCGTGAATTTCCTCCAATAATTTTGATGCTTCCTTTGCGTCAACACACCTTAATAGCCCCAAATTGGGAGTCCTCCTATATAGGATTCTTCCGCTATGAAAGAAATTGTTAGATAATCTCAGAAGTGTGCGTTTCTGAGTGGTATTTGCAAGCTCTGGGTATTCTCCCTTTCCAAGTACTCCTTGATATCATGAAACCAAGGATTTCCGTCGGCTTCTTCTTCAACATAGGCACAGTAAGCTGGCTGATTGTGGATTTTCACCGGGATGGGATCAATAAAGTTCTTGTCTGGATGCTGAATCATGGATGACAGAGTAGCCAAAGCATCAGCGAACTCATTTTGGATTCTGGGGACATGCTGAAATTCTACCTTTGTGAATCTCTTTCTCAGCTCTTGTACGTGATGTAGATATGGCAATATCTTGGAATTCTTCGTTGCCCATTCTCCTTGTACCTGGTGTACCAGTAAGTCTGAGTTACCAATCACTAACAACACTTGGACGTTCATATCGACGGCCATGTTGAGCCCTAAGATGCAGGAATCATATTCAGCTATATTGTTGGTGTAGGGAAATCTGAGTTTTGCAGATACCGAATAATGTTGACCGATTTCTGATATCAGGTCTGCTCCAATACCGACCCCTTTGAAGTTTGTTGCTCCATCAAAGAACATCCTCCAACCGTCGTAGGATTCTGCAATGTCTTCTCCTACGAATGATGCCTCTTCATCGGGAAAATACGTTTTCAGGGGTTCGTATTCTCCTTCCACAGGATTCTCAGCAAGATGGTCTTCCATTGCCTGTCCTTTGACAGCCTTTTGAGTTATGTAAATAATGTCGAACTCGCTCAACAGGATTTTCCACTTGGCTAGCTTGCCAGTAGGCATGTGCTTCTGAAAGATGTACTTTAGTGGATCCATCATGGATATGAGGTATGTGGTGTAGGCACATAAGTAATGCCTTAGCTTCTGGGCGACCCAAGTCAAAGCACAGCAAGTGCGTTCCAATAAAGAATATCGGGCCTCATACGGAGTAAACTTCTTGTTGAGGTAGTAGATTGCTTGCTCCTTTCTTCCTGTTTCATCATGTTGCCCAAGAACGCAACCGAAAGCTCCGCCTAACACTGCAAGGTAGAGTAACAGAGGTCTGCCTGGCTCAGGTGGTACCAGGACTGGTGGTGTTAAGAGGTACTCCTTAATTCTGTCATAAGCCTTTTGACAATCTCGGTCCACTTGGTTGCGGCAACTTTCTTTAGCATCTTGAAGATCGGTTCACAAATGACTGTAGATTGTGCTATGAATCGACTGATGTAATTAAGTCTCCCCAGGAAACTCATAACATCCTTCTTGTTCTTCGGCGGTGGCAATTCCTGAATGGCCTTGACTTTGGATGGATCCAATTCTATTCCCCGGCGGCTTACAATGAACCCCAGTAATTTCCCAGCAGGAACCCCGAATGCACACTTCGCAGGGTTCGGTTTCACATTGTATTTTCTTAACCTGTTGAAGAACTTCCTCAAATCCTCCATGTGATCAGCAGCTTTCTTTGACTTGATAATAACGTCGTCCACATACACCTCAATCTCTTTTTGAATAATGTCATGGAATATAGTAGTCATAGCCCTCATGTAGGTGGCTCCTGCATTCTTCAGGCTGAATGGCATCATCTTGTAACGATATACTCCCCATGGCGTGATAAACGCCGTTTTCTCAGCATCCTCTTCGTCCATCCAAGTTTGATGATAACCAGCGAAGCAATCTACGAATGACTGCAACTCATGTTTGGCGCAGTTGTCAATCAGAATGTGTATATTTGGCAAAGGGAAGTCGTCTTTCGGACTAGCCCGGTTGAGATCCCGGTAGTCGAAATAGACTCTGACCTTACCGTCCTTCTTCGGCACAGGTACAATGTTAGCTAACCATGTCGGGTACTCAACTACCCGGAGAACTTTGGCGTTGATCTTCTTGGTAACTTCTTCTTTGATTTTCAAACTTATGTCGGGTTTGAACTTTCTGAGCTTTTGCTTTACCGGTGGACACATTGGATTGGTTGGCAGTTTGTGAGCCACAATGGACGTACTTAGACCAGTCATGTCATCATACGACCAGGGGAATATGTCCTCATATTCCCTTAGAAACTCTGTATACTCTTTCTTTTCTGACGGCGACAAATGAATACTGATCCGTGTTTCCTTGACGTTCTCTGAATTCCCCAAATTGATAATTTCGGTCTCGTCCAGGTTGGACTTAGGTTTGTTCTCGAAGTTCTCAATTTCCTTGACAATCTCGTCGGGTATATCATCTTCCTCTGAATCAATGTCTGTTTGTTGCGTTGTCTCATTGCACATCACATAATGGTTCATCAAGATAAGTAATAGTAATGCTGTATAGATAAAGTAATGGGAGAAAACAGTAGCAAATAAATATGAGATTCATAAGGAGATTGGAAATGCTTTGATAAAACGAATAATTGTTTTGAACATTGAAGATCTTATTGCAGGAATTGAAAATGCAGAAAAGGAAAGAAATCCATTTAATAAACAGTAAATAGTGCTTGTTCATTAGCCTTGCTACCCCGAGGCTCAGCGAGCTTTGGTCGTACGGATGGACCAGTTCTTGAGACGAGATTCTCTGCTCACTGCCTGTATGGAAGGGTCTTCCTCCCCCTCCTCTTCGAGAACAACACAACAATCCATGTCCCCGTCGTCTAGAAACAAATCCCTCATTGCCGCCAATGCTTCTTCGTCGTCGGACCTATAGATGATATCAGCCTGCTGGAAAGTCTACTCCAAATGAGGTATTGGTTGCTCCAAGGGGTAATAGTGATCGCGCCATGGGGGAGACCAGTTTTTGAATTCTTCCCATGTATACTCATACCCCAGGCCGAAAGTGGTACCGTGTTTCTTGAGCTTGATGGGTTTCGTGATCCCTTGGAGGTTCTTACCGAGCCCTTTGCCTGGCTTGTATCCTCCCCAATTCAAGATACTCTAGATCTTGCTATCCCACCATTGTCCTTGTCGACAACATTGACCCGCTCGATATGGTGATAAGTTCCTCCACCCAATTTTCTCTTTCCATCAATTACAGGGATAATCTGGAGATTGTAAATAGGGTTGCTACCGTCTCCATGGATGATCACCTCTTGATGGTTCCACTCGAATTTTACCGCCTCATGCAGTGTTGACGCTATGGCCCTAGCAACATGGATCCAGGGTCATCCTAACAGCAGATTGTATGATGCCGACACATCTATCACCTAAAAGTCCACCTCGAACCAAGTCGGTCCCATCTGCAGACATAGACTTATCTCTCCAATGGTAGACCTTTGAGAACCGTCGAAGGCCTTCACGTTGATCGCTTCGTCCTTTATATCATGTAGTCCCTTACCCAACTTCTTGAGTGTTATCAGCGGACATATGTTAAGACTGGACCCTCCGTCGACAAGAATCCTGGTTATGAAGTAATCTTCGCATTGCACGGTGATGTGCAGAGCCTTGTTATGTCCCAATCCCTCAAGTGGCAACTCGTCTTCGTGAAAAGTGATTTTGTGGCTTTCCAGTATTGGCCTACCATGTTGGTCATTTCCCCGCTAGTGATGTCATTCGGTACATAGGCTTCACTCAATACTTTCAGCAAAGCATTTCTGTGCGTCTCAGAGTTCTGCAGCAGAGAGAGAATGGATATATATGCTGGTTTCTTGTTCAATTGGTCGATGACCGAATATTCTTTAGCCTATATTTTCCTCCAAAGATCATCTGAACCTGTCTCAATGAGGGGAGGTCGGTTGGCAGCCTGCTTGCTTGACTCAGCCAGATGCTCAGGGGTATAGACTCTACCAGTTCTTGTCATACCCTGTGTTGCGATTGCTTCTTCAGACCAACTTTGACTTTTCCTTCTCGCCTCAGCTGTATAATCCCAAGGGATAGCATTTGAATAGAAAGGTGGTGTGGTTGACATAGCCGCTGGGATTGGCGTGGCTATCCTTACTTTAAATGGCACACGGGCTTTGGGCGGCAAGACTGCAACCTCGAAGGGCGCAAGTGCATTCACCGGAGACATGAAATCAACCTCAATTGGAACTGGTGCCTTCGCCTTTGCAGGCGGTGCTGCTTCAAACTCAAGTGGGATAGACATATTCACCTCAGCATTCTCAGATGGTTGAATCTGGACTATGATCGGGTTGAGTGTAAATGCAGGTTTCTTTGGGTCATCGCCTTCTGCGATCAACCCGATTGACCCCTCGGGATCCCAATCATCTTCTACCACAATCATATGGATACCTCCGCCCTGATGGTCTGGTAAAGGATTGTTACGGACGTTGGGAGCGGATTCCTGGGCCACAATAATCTTGTTATCAATAAGGGTCTGTATCTTATCCTTCAAAGAGCGGCATTCATTGATGGTGTGTCCTTTTATGCCAGAATGGTATGCACAGGATTTGTTCGGGTTAACCCACTGAGAAGGGTTCTAAGGGGTGACAACAGGGATAAGTGTGACATAACCAGCAGCTTTGAGCTTTTCATACAGCTGGTCAATGGGCTCAGCTATAGCGGTGTATTATTTTGGAGGGCAACGATCAAAGTTAGGGCGAGGCCTAGGGAAGTTTTGACGGGTAGGGGGCGACTGATAGTGAGATGGCTGGGAGTTATAGGTGTTGTAGACGGGAGCGGGTTGGGAATATTTGGGTGAAGTGGGTTGATATGTGGGTTGTGGAGCTTGGTACGTGGATGGTGGAGTTTGGTATGAAGGTGAGGGTGCTTGGTAATTTGGAACGGGTTGATATGTGAATGGAGGTGCGGGATAGACCTGGTATTTAGGTGGGGATTTGGATTGTTGTGCAACCATCACGAATCCCACATCCTTCTTTCTGGACACACCACCGGACTGCAGAGCTTTATTAGTGGCCTGTAAAGCTTCAAAGTTAGTAACCATACCATTCTTGATACCTTCTTCAATCCGCTCTCCCAATTTGATAATGTCGGAGAACTTTTGTCCCTCAAACATCATCATTCGTTCATAGTATTGCGGGTCTGGAGCCCGAACAAAGAATTTGTTCATCTGTTCTTCCTCTAAGTCGGGCCTGACTTTGGCAGCTTCTGACCTCCAACGAGTAGCATACTCGCGAAAGGTTTCTGTGGGTTTCTTCCTCAAGTTCTGAATATAGAACACATCTGGTGTGTTCTCTGTGTTGAATCTAAACCTGTCCATGAAGTCCGTGGCCATACCTACCCAGTTGGACTACTTCTTGGGGTCTTGGCTGATATACCAAGATAGTGCGTCTCCTTTCAAACTCCTCATAAATAGCTTCATGTGGATCCTTTCATCTTTTCCTACGCCAACCAATTTGTCACAGTAGGTCCTCAGGTGGACCCTTGGATCACCGGTGCCGTCAAACATCTCAAACTTTGGAGGTTTGTACCCCTCGGGTAGTTCGACATCAGGCTGTATGCAGAGGTCTTCATAGTTCAGACCTTCGATCCCCTTGACTCCTTCAACACCCTGGACTCGGCTAGTCAGCTTCCTAAGTTCCTCAGCCAGATTCTTGATAAGCAGGTCCTTCTCATCGGACTCAGATGTATGTGTGACAGGTGGGGTGGAGTGAGTCACATTCTCCACGTAGGTGGGATTGTTGTAGGCAAAGATATGATCTTTTGTGTGAGTCTGAGGTCCAGGGGGTGGAGGCGGAGTGTTGTGGCAAGTGTTGCACTGTGCTGGGAGAGTTTGGCTCTTTGGGGGAGTGGCGTGAGGGTGAATCCCTATGGTGATTTGGCTGTTTTGGGATATCTTGTGGAGGTGTAGGAGTGACGTCAGGGACGTTGAGGGAAAAGACAGATTGGCCAGATTCCGGACTTGATCAAGCGCTTCTTGAAATTTCAGCAACTTGTGTTCCAATGGTGACATGTTCTCATGCAAAACCCGAATACCCCGGCCGTCAGTGGCCTCTACCCGCTCAACCCTATTCTCTTGTCTGGCGCCGCTGGATTCTTCCATCTTACTTTTTCCTTTGTCTTTGCCCCTGGGAGGACTAGGAGGAGGAGTAGGAGGAGGGCCTTTATATCTTGTGCAATAGACTGATGATGCCAAAATGCACGAACTAACCTTTGGGGAGGGGAATAATAAAAAAAGGAAAAAAAAAGGTAACGAAGTCAGTGAGGATTATAAAACATATTGCAGTAATTTAAACACGTAATGCAAAAATGTAAAACGCATCCTAAGTTGGGGAACCTCTTTGTGCCCGAGGTAGGCCTAGCGACAAATTAATTTGGAGAACTTGAAATGCTAAATTCCTCATTTTATTGATGATAGAAACGACTCTAAATATGCGAAAAAATAAAAGTCACTAATGGCCAATGGCCTTATTACATCAAAGGAGACAAAATAAAAGACACCCCTATCTACTTGGTCCTAGAAGGACCTTCCCCAGATTCGGCATTCCTGCTCCCTTCGATCAGCTTTCCCAACTCGCAAAGTCCCAGCAACAAGTAGGTCCTGGCTAGATATCCTCCTTCGGCTCCTTCAACCTTTTTGCAGTCCTTGATTCTCTTGATGAACTTTTCCTCCAGCTCGACTATACCTCGCTCCAAGTACCCTAGCCTCTTGTTGGAGCTGATAGCCATATCCTTCCATTCCTCAATCAGCTTTCTGTTGGACTCGTGTATCTAGTGATGATTATCTTCACATTCATGGAGCCTCTTGCGTAGATTATTGAATTTAACTTGTGCTTCGGCCTTCTCATTTATGACCCGGTGACCCTGAGCGAATCCTGGCTCGAATTAGCCCTCCATATCTTCTTCTAACCAGCTTAGATAGAAAGGAGTACAACCGGCATGATACCTGTCTGGCTCGATGGTGTCTTTCTCAAGTACAATCTTGCAGTGCCACAAATGCTGGGCTTGGCACTTGTGAGGGCTGTCGTCATCCTGGAAGTCTGCTCGAAGATGTCTCATCTTCTCAACCCTAGGTATAACCTGCCTCCTCCCTGCTTGCCTCATAACTCGGAGAGGGACGTAAGGGTACGTTCCCCTCAGACCAATCAATATCAGAAACGAACGTCTTGGGATCGAATGATAAATTCGTCCGTTGGGAACCATTCAAACATCCACTGAATCTGGTCCTCGGTCAAATTCCCCAGTAACTCAACCCATCCCTCGGCATTTTCCGGCTGAGCGAACATGTCTGGAATATAGTTCATTCACTTTGGGTGGTGGAAAGCGATATAGTCATCCCAGATTCTTCGATGGATGTCTTGTCGGTAGTCACCCTTTTGCAGGTGTTCAGTGAGCCAAAGTTGAAGCAGTAAGTTGCAACCTTCGAAGTGTTTTGCTCCCCGTTGACACTTTTCTAAGGCTCGGTATATGTCTGCAATGATCATAGGCACAATGCTGAAGTCCGTTGATCCCTTCCATTAAAGTCTTAGTGACCTTGGCCAACCTAGTGTGAATCCTCTCCTTCTTTGTCGGGAACACCATTAAACCCAGAAAATAAACCATGAAAGCAAACACTCGGCGATGGATGTGACCTAGAGAAGGGAGGGCGAACTCATCCTGATAGGTGCGGTATGATTTGCTATGACCGAACCTTTCGTACAAGTAAGCAAAAGGGATGTACGAATCCTTTAAACATACCAAGTCCGGATTTTTCTTCAGTCCCAACATTTTGAGAAAACCCCGGCTTGTGCGATTCTCAGGCATCAGCAACCCTGGAGATTCCCAAGCCAAACTGGCCAAACCTCCTATTTCTTCCAGCAGTGGTGTCATTTCATTGTTTCCGAAGCGGAATACCGACCGATCGCAATCCTAGAATAAGGTAGCAGCCTCTATCATCATTTTATTAGGCTGAATATCCAAAAGAGAGAGCAGGTTGCCCAAGTGTTTTCTGACGAGCGTTTTGTCGCTAGAGTGAAGATCCTCCCACCAGTTTAACAATTTGGGGTGGATATTGGCGACCATGCCGAATCTGGGGGTTTCGTGCCTCATTTCTGCAAAGTAAAGAAGGTTAGACCCTTACCCCCACCAGACTCGACTATTTAACATCAATAATTAGCATGACATTTCCCCAAATAAATGCACAGAACGTGATGGCGTCCGTTTGGGTTCCAGGGAAACCCAATGTACTTTGGACAAGGCTATCTTAAAGGCTATTGTGCGGAAAACACATTAGCTGGCTAGGTTTGACCATGATGCATGCAATATTACAATAGAGTAAGGTTTCTATGGGGGTTTAGACCGGTACCCTTGAGCGGACAACTCAAGGGGGAAGGCACAGAACTGTTGACTGCACCGCTGATCGACTAGTTTTATCGCAAATACGCCGTTCTGAATTTAGGGGGTAGTAATATTGGAATAGCGCAACCACTCATTGTAAGCGTTGCTATAGGATTTTTGTTTGGCAAGAGTGGAATATGAATGCGGAGCATGATATGCAATAAATAGCATTTAAACAAATAGGCATGTATTTTTACGTTGAGGAAAGCGGTAAAGAAAGAAAATACAACAGTTATAATGGAAAGAGGTTACAAAGAAAATATGAAGATATGTCAGTTTCGTTCAAGTGAGATAAATACTTGCGAAAATTAAACAGTTAATAGCATATAACATGGAAGGGGTAAAGGTGCAAGCATTTAACAAAATTAAAGGTTGAAATTCACAAAGCAACTTGTAATGGTAGGGAAAATCCCCAGCAGAGTCACCATGCTGTCGTGCCCCCCTTTTTCCTCGCACGGGTTAGGTACGCGGAGATCAGGTTTCATGACATTCTGGACAACTACTTAAAGGAAAAGGTTTAAGGAAGAGTCGCCACCTAACGATTTTATGGTGCATTAGGGCACCTAGAATAATTAACTCATAAACTAGTTTGCATTACCATAGATTGGGTAAGGGCTTGAAATTATCCCAAGGGTAAGGTATTAGGCATCCCTCGAGATCCGCAACTGTGGGTCCCATCCAAGTAATTTTGTGAAATTGGACAGTAAACAAGCAAGGCTCACGTAAGAGGGGGTTTCAAGTAAATACTGAAATTATTAAAAGAAATTTAAAGAATAGCAAAGTAAAATCATTTGAATGAAAATGTCCTAGGTTTTAAATCAATATAGATCACATCAATGCAATACCCGATATGTCACGCCTCGAAGAGGGGCTACACGTTGTATTAGCGCACCGGTCATATCCATATTCTACCCTTCCCACCCCGTTAAGGTATTTAAAACGCGTGTGTCAGTCACGAATCTTATTCCGTGCTATTACCCGTCCCATCCTATCAGTCCTAGAGGGTCGTTAGGACTATTATTCCTACAAGGCGAGTACTAGGCTGACCCATAGGTTTAAAGGACAAACTCTAAGCAACATGCAATAACAGTTATGACTACATATAGGGAAGCATACAAGAGCAAATATGGGCTCATAAACCCCTCCACGGGTTGTACACATAAATAGTACGACTCAAGCACATAAAGGAGTCCCGAGTTTCAGAACCTAAGGCAGGATTTTAGGTGTGAATACAGCATTAAGACAACAGGATTAATGAGTTGTAGAAGAAGTATATGACCAGTTTTAGACCACTGTAGTTAGCAAGCGATGTGCAAAGAGTTTCTGGTTTATATTGGGGTCCTAGAGTTTGCCTAGGCGTATGAAATGTTCTAGATACTGTTTTAATAGACATACAAAAATGCACTTCTTTAGGTTTAGCTCTAATGAACAGATGATTATGTGAGTATGATGGATGCAAGTCCTATAGGCATGGTATCTAAAATGCAGGCATAATGTAGGCAAACCAAAACATGCTTTCCTGAATACACAAACGTTTGCATAAATCAGAAATACTTATTATAACGATATTTTACTTATTAACCAAAACATACAGAAACGTGATTTAAGTTGCTGACCTATTCTCGTGAATTTTAAATGTTCTTAGCGGTAGCTTAGTAAATTACTTAAATATAGTCATGCTGAGAGTAAATTCCTAAGATAACAGGATATCTAATGCAAATATTGATAATTGATTATTATTACGAACCTAAAACAGGATTTCTATATGCAACAGTTATGTGTATGCAAAGGCAGTGTCATTGTGGCAACCATTTTTTATTGTTATTTAACTAGGACAGGATTTCTAAGCGGGACAGTAATTGTAACAGCCTATTACTGGTAGTTAACATGATTTGCTAAGTGATCATGAGTGTGATGAGATGCTGAAGTAAAGAAACCTAAAACATGATTTACTAATGCATGGCAAATATGTTCTAAACAGGATTTCTATTGCGCACATAGGTGAAGTAAATCCTAAACATGGTTTCTACCCGGATTTATACTAAACATGCATAATCTCACCCTTTTCACTATCCAGCCCCGGAGTTAGTTTACAAATAATTATTACAGACCAGCATAGCATGAATTACACAACTGAATAGGAAAAATCAAGAAGCTATATTATAGAGAGCCTAACAGTAGGCCCAAGTACCAGATCCACTTGCCATATGCCATAGTCTTCAACCCAAGTGTGCCATAGTCTCTAAAGACCTCAGAAGATCCTGGACAGTGCTTCACACCCAGGTACTGATAACTTGGATTTTTGCCTCGTTTTCCGTTCCTCTATACCTGAGTTTTGGATATAATTGTACACAAAATAGCCCCGAAAGCTTACACGTTGTGCTTGTTGCAGCATTGAACCAAAAATGAGGACACTTAGTCTAAAACATGCTCAAAACATTAGTGAATCCAGCACAAGGAACGAAGACAACAAAAAGTTATCAGGCAAAAGGCGACCATGGCCGCGGTCCAGTTTTTACAGACCGCGGTGGCTGACTTCAGAGATGCTGCAGGCAAGGCAGGGTTCCACCGCGGCCGCGGTCATGGTTTCCTGGTCCGCGAAGATCAACTTCAGAGAACCAGTTCCAAGGCAAAACTCATCGCGACTGCGATCCCAATTTCGCGGTCCGCGGTGGTTCAATTTCAGCAGCCCAGTGGTCAAGACCCAGATGATTTTCGCGGACCGCAGTCGTGTTTTCGCGGTCCGCGGTGGCCCAGCAGGGGCATTTTTGTTCGAAATTCTTACAGACTATAAATAGACTATTTTGTAATTTTTTTACGGATCTGGGAATTTTCAGAGCTGAAACTCGTTCTTGTGCCTAGGGTTTTTGCATTTTTAGCTTTGTTCTTGCTATTTTAACATTGGAATTTCAATTTTCATTGTTAATTATAGATTAATGGGTTCTTCTTCTTCTCTATCATTGGTTTCTACTTTGATTATGAGTAGCTAGACCCATTAGCTAGGGTTGTGTCTCAACCCTAGTGTGGGTACGTAATGGATTTGTTAAATTAAGGTTGGAAAATTAGTGGATGTTAGCTATTTAGGCTAATTTGGTGTTGTTATTTCTATAATTGGTGGTTGCAAACACTAATTATCCCTTTCATGACTTGGGTCCTTCTTGAGAAAGAGGACTTGAGTCTAGAAAATTAGCCTAATAGGAAATTAGAGCATTATCAATAGATTGGTAGTCCCAATCAATTGGGTTGAACCCAGAAATGGTAAAACCCTACTTGAGCCCTAATTAACGGGTTAAACCTCGGGTCCTACCAAACAAGGGGTACGCCAGTGCCATAGTCCCACCGAGAATTCGGGCGGGGAACTTTCAAATTACCAATGCCATGCTCACTCTCCTTGAACAAAGAGGGTATTTCACCGGAGCTGCACATCAGAATGCCTACAAGCACCTCAAGGGCTTCGTTGATACTTGTTGGGGGAGTAAGCAAACCAACGTGTCGGAGGATGCTCTTAGACTCCGATTGTTCCCTTTTTCACTTCGAGGAAAGGCATTGGATTGGTTGGAGCGTTTCCCAAACCACTATATATCTACTTGGGACGAGCTTGCAGATAAGTTTATTGCCAAGTTCTTTTCTCCAAGCCACATGGCGGCTCTTCGTGATGAGATTTTGGCATTCAAACAAGAGCCAAACGAGCCATTACATGAAATATGGGAGCGTTATCGGACCATGGCCAAGGAGTGTCCGAATAATGACATGACCGAGGCTATGATACAACAAACCTTCTACCGGGGAATCAATACGGTGAATCAGTGTGTGGTAAACCAATTGGCCGGGGGTAACTTTATGAAGCTTACCTACCCGGAGGCATATGACATTATAGATTAAATGGTCGACACTTCTTCGGCTTGGCAAAGTAGAGCAAATGTGCCTCAAAGGGAAACCGGTATAAATAGCCTCCACAAGGACCTCCAGGAACAAGGGCAAGAAATTCCCGAGCTTAAAACAACCATGAACCAACTTGCTAAGGCCCAACTCCAACAATTGCAAGGGCCGAAGCAAGTGAATGCTATGGAAGGAGTTAATGTGCAAAGGAGATCCCGGGGGAATGCTAGGCAAAGCCATGGAGATCAAGGTGATCAAGGGCCGAGTGGTCATGACCAAGATGAGGATTTTTATGACCAAGATGAAGATGTCATGTATGCCAACAATTATCAAGGGCATGGTAATAGTCAAGGCAACAACCAAGGTTGGAGAAATCAGGGTAATTGTCAAAGCTGGGGTAATCAAAGGCAATGAAACTAGAATAACAACAATTCTAGAAATTGGGGCAATAGTGGTGATCGTCAATGGAACAACAATAATGACAGGCAATGGAGGAAAAATAACGAGGAGAGTTGGAGTGAAAGAAATAACAACAACAATTGGGTAGGTGAAGGTAGTCGGGGGTCGGGCTTTCAAAGGCCCCCGATGTGCCAACAACCAAGTAACCCTCCTCCATATCAATCTCAGGGTCAAAATTCTTCAAGCTCCGACATGGGTAGAATAGAGAGCATGTTCAAACAGATGATGGAAAAGAATGCAGACTCAGAAGCTCAGTTGGCCTCCCACAATACTTCTATCCGGAATCTCGAAGTGCAAATGGGCCAAATTTCACATGCCTTAAACACACGCCTGAAGGGTGCACTACCGAGTGATACGGTGGTGAACCCCAAGGGTGGGAATAATAACAATACTGGTCACGCTATGGCGGTGACTATAAGGAGTGGAAAAGGTGGTGTAGCGAGTACTTCGGGGCAAAAGAAGATTATTGTTGATGATGAAGACTTGCCTCAAGAAGAATCACCGGTTGATGTGGAACAAGTGACGGATGAGCCAAGAGAAGGTGAAGTAAGAATTGACATTCATGACAATGGGGAGGACTTGGAAAAGAATGTGAACCGATCTAGGGAACACATAATTGACATGCCGGAACCGGTGGGCCCCAAGGCACCTTTTCCTAGGCCACCTCCTCCCTATCCTCAGAGATTAGCATAACAGAAACAAGAAACCCAGTTTAAAAAGTTCTTTGATATGATGAAAAGTCTGACTATAAATGTTCCATTGGTGGAAGCTTTGGAGCAGATGCCGGGTTACGCTAAGTTCATGAAGGACTTAGTGACAAAAAAATGGTCCATGGAGTGTGATACCATCAAAATAACTCACCAAGTGAGTGCTATTGTTCACTCCATGGCGCCGAAACTTGAAGACCCGGGTGCCTTCACTATTCCTTGCACAATTGGTAGTGCAAACTTTGCAAAAGCCCTATGTGATCTTGGGGCAAGCATAAATTTGATGCCATATTCTGTGTTCAAGACCTTGGGTATTGGACAACCTAGGGCGACCTCTATGCGCTTGCAAATGGCGGATAGATCAATGAAGAGGCCCCTAGGTATCATTGATGATGTTTTGGTGAGAGTGGCACGTTCATATTGCCAGCAGATTTTGTGATCCTCGACTGTGAGGTCGATTTTGAAGTCCCCATAATCTTGGGGCGGCCTTTCCTTGCTACTGGTAAGGCCCTGGTAGATGTTGAAGCGGGAGAACTCACATTCAGGGTGGGTGGTGAAAAAGTGGTCTTCCATGTTTGCAAATCCATGAGACATCCCAACAACACTGAAGTTTGCTCTTTTATGGACCTCATTTTTGAGGTTATTATTGATGATGCCAGTGCGATGATCAATTTGGATGACCCTATGGAGTTGGACTTGTTGAATCATGAGGACTCAATGGTAGATGGTGTTCTTTAGAGCACCCATGCCCTTCAAGGCATGGGGTCCTATTCTTACACGCCCATCAAATTGTCCCTGGATTTGGAGAACAGGAAGACCCCGCCAACAAAGCCATCAATTGAAGAACCTCCGAATCTGAAATTGAAGCCACTTCCTTCTCATCTCAGGTATGAATACCTTGGTCCCTCTTGTACTTTACCAGTTATTCTTTCTTCTTGCTTAACCCAAGTGCAGGTAGATCAACTTTGAAAGTGCTAAGGAGGAGGAAGAAAGCGATCGGGTGGACCTTGGCAGATATTCGGGGTATTAGCCCCACATTTTGCATGCACAAGATTATATTGGAGGATGGTTCCAAACCCTCCGTGGAACATCAACGAAGATTGAATGAAGCTATGCAAGAGGTGGTAAAAAAAGAGATAATCAAATGGCTAGATGCGGGTGTTGTCTATCCGATTTCGGGCAGCGCTTGGATCTCCCTGGTCCAATGCGTCCCAAAAAAGGGTGGTATGACGGTGGTCAAGAACGACAAAGATGAGCTCATTCCTACTAGAACAATCACTGGAGGGAAGGTTTGCATGGATTATCGCAAACTCAACAAAGTAACCCGGAAAGATCATTTCCCTTTACCATTCCTTGATCAAATGTTAGATAGGCTTGCGGGTCGGGCCTTCTATTGTTTTCTCGACGGGTATTCTGGATATAATCAAATTTTGATCACCCCGGAGGATCAAGAGAAGACTACTTTTACTTTCCCATATGGCACTTTTGCCTTTTCTCGTATGCCATTCGGGCTTCGCAACGCCCCAGCCACTTTCCAAAGATGTATGATGGCAATTTTCATCGACATGGTGGAGGACTTTCTTGAAGTGTTTATGGACGACCTTAGTGTCGTCGGGGATTCTTTCGATGAATGCTTGGGTAATCTTGATAGAGTCCTTGCTCGGTGTGAAGAAAGGAATATGGCCTTGAATTGGGAAAAATGCCATTTTATGGTGGAAGAGGGAATCGTGTTGGGCCATAAGATTTCAAGAAATGGAATTGAGGTCGACAAAGCAAAGATAGAGGTTATTTCAAAGTTACCACCACCTACTTCAGTGAGAGGAGTCCGGAGTTTCCTCGGCCATGCAGGTTTTTACCGGCGCTTTATCAAAGACTTCTCTAAGGTGGTGAATCCATTATGCAAGTTGCTTGAGAAGGATGCTAAATTCAATTTTGATGAGCATTGTATGCATGCTTTTGAACTCTTAAAACACAAGCTCACTACTACTCCCATCATCACGGTGCCAGATTGGAATGCACCATTTGAACTCATGTGTGATTCAAGCGATATTGTTGTGGGGGCTGTTCTGGGACAAAGGGTGAATAAAGTCTTTCATCCAATTTACTATGACAGCAAGACAATGAATTCTGCTCAAATGAACTACACAGTCACAGAAAAGGAGCTTCTAGCTATAGTCTTCGCCATGGAGAAATTTCGGCCTTACTTGATGGGTGCCAAGGTCGTAGTCCATACCGACCATGCTGCACTCCGTTATCTTATGACAAAGAAGGATTCCAAGGAAAGTCTAATGAGATGGGTGTTGTTATTACAAGATTTTGATTTGGAGATCGTGGACCGAAAAGAGAGTGAAAATCAAGTTGCCGATCATTTGTCCCGGTTGGAGGAGCAATGACGTCCTTGTGACGGACTTTAGATCAATGACAGTTTTCCGGATGAGCAACTACTTGCAATGTCAATGAAAGAGATGCCATGGTTCGCGGATATTTCCAATTACCTCGTCACCGAAGTTGTCCCTTGTGAGCTCTCTTCCAACCAAAGGAAAAAGCTTACAAGGGACAGCTTGGATTTTTATTGGGACAAGCCTTATCTTTTCAAGATTTGTACCGACGGGGTGATTCGGAGATGTGTTCCAGAAGAAGAGCAAATAGCTATCCTTGAGTCTTGCCACTCCTCACTGTATGGTGGTCATCAAGGAGGGGCGACAACGGCTTCTAAAGTGCTTAGTTGTGGGTTCTTTTGGCCCACCTTGTATAAGGATGCTAGTGAACTAGTCAAGAGATGTGATGAATGCCAACGAGCCGGGGGAATTTCCAAAAAGGACGAGATTCCTTTGAATTCTATTCTTGAGGTAGACATCTTTGATGTTTGGCGCATCGACTTCATGGGGCCTTTCGTGAGTTCATGTGGAAATACGTATATATTGGTTGCGGTTGATTATGTGTCAAAATGGGTGGAAGCTGCGGCCTTGAAAAATAATGAAGCGCGGAATGTGATAGACTTTCTCAAAAAGAACATCTTTACTAGGTTTGGTACTCTGCGGGCTATTATCAGTGACGGGGGGTCACATTTCTGCAACAAAGCTTTCGACTCCTTACTTTCTAAGTATGGGGTCAATCATAAAGTCACCACCCCGTACCACCCTCAAGCTAGTGGCCAAGTTGAAGTGTCTAACAGGGAGATAAAGAGTATTCTTTCCAAGACGGTCAATGCCAATAGAACCGACTGGGCCAAGAAACTAGATGATGCTCTTTGGGCTTACCGAACTGCTTACAAGACACCAATTGGGATGTCCCCATATCGTTTGGTCTTTGGAAAAGCTTGCCACCTTCCCGTAGAATTGGAACACACGGCTATGTGGGCCTTGAGGAAATTGAACTTGGAATGGGATGTTGCTGCAAACCTCAGAGTGGAACAATTGAACGAGTTAGATGAGTTTAGATTCCATGCGTACTCAAGCTCGTCCTTGTATAAGTACAAGATGAAGTAATTACATGACAAATATACTCGAGGTAAAGAGTTCAAGGTCGGTGACCTGGTATTATTGTTCAACTCCCAGTTGAGATTATTCCTAGGAAAGCTCAAGTCCAAGTGGAGCGGGCCGTTTGAAGTAGTATGTGTTACTCCATTTGGGGCTCTCAATCTTAAGAACAAGAGTGGTGAAGTATTCAGAGTCAACGGTCATTGGGTAAAGCATTATCTTGGAAAAATCGATGATAGCCACGTGGTGGCCCTCCTTCATTTGAAGTGATTGTGGTATCATGCATCGTGTCGCGACGTTAAATCAGGCGCTTCTTGGGAGGAAACCCTTGTTAGAATAGGTTTCACTGTTAGAATAGGTTGATTTTGTTAGAATAGGTTTCACTGTTAGAATAGGTTTCACTGTTACACTAACTGGTTGTGGATGTGTAGGTTGATTTTGACACAGGAAATTTGGCTAAGGATGGAATAGGGTACTCTCTGAAGTTTGCTTCGCGGCCGCGGTCAATTTTTCGCGGTCCACGAAGCTCTTTTGGTGCAAAAATTCGACTAAGTGTCAAAAATACAACTCTCTTAAGTTTGCTTCGCGGCCGCGGTCGATGTTTCGCGGTCTGCGAAGCTCTTTTGGGGCAAAAATTTGACTAAGTGTCAAAAATACAACTCTCTGAAGTTTTCCTCGCGGCCGCGGTTGATTTATCGCGGCCGCAGTTGATTTATCGCGGTCCGCGAAGCCCAATTGGTCCAAAAATTTTCTAAGTATCAAAAAGAAGCTTCTCTGAAGTTTGCTCCGCGGCCGCGGTCCCTTTTTCGCGGTTCTCGAAGTCCATTTGCTGCAGGCCCAGGTCGTTTCAGTGACCACGGGCCGCAATTGGTTTTTTGCGGTCCGCAGTCTATAAGTTGGGCCCACTCTGTTTTCTATAAATAGCCTATTAAGGCTTCATTTCTTACTTTACGCACTTGAACTACCCAGAGCATCTTTGAACTATGTCTTCATCCTACCTCACCTAAACTTCATTGCATTCATCTAACATTTCATCCACGCATCTAGTAAGTGCATTTGTGATCAGTTAACTTCTTAATTTTCTTAGTTTCTTCATTAATTGGTAACTTCTTCTCTTCTTATCTTCTTCTCATAGTTTTTTTTATCACTTTTAGGCTTTCAAAATGCTAGGGTTAGTCTACAAATGTTTATTTTAGGCCCTTGGTATTCAATTGCACTGATTAAATACGTAGGGGTCAATAATTGAGCATAAAATAGTAGAATCTGGAAGCCCTAAGTCTCAGTCATCTTCGCGGTCCGCGGTCCCTTTTTTGCGGACTGCGGTCCTTCATATTGCAATCCAGGTATCAGTTTTCGCGGACCGTAGTCAACTTTTCGCGGCCCGCGGTCCCTTTTGCTCTGCATGCTACCTCTCTGAACCTCAAGCTTCGCGGTCGCGGTTGCCTTTTCGCGGTCCGCAAAGTGACGATTCAGAGAGATATTTTTCCCTTGGGTCAACCACCGCGGTCCGTGGTCGACTTTTTGCGGTCCGCGGTTGTCCTTCAGCAACACAGTTGTTCTTCAATATTCAATGTATCAGACTGTGCTACATTATTTTGGATACTAACCATATCTACTTGTGTTTGTTTGCAGAAAATGGTTCAATCGCACGGCAGAGGTCGTAAACCAACAGGGGGAGAAAAGTCCTCCCGAGGGAAAGGAAAGACAATGAGGAAGCTAACTCCTCAAGTACGGGAATCTATTAAGCAAACAAGGAAAATTATCCGGAAGGCTGACAAAGCGGCTTCTCACTCTGATAGTGACTACGTTCCTTCGGAGCCCTCTTTTGAGGCCATCCCGGAATATGTAGAGGATGACTCCTCTACATTCAGATTAACCAATGAACCTTCAGATGATTCTCCCCTACCCAAGAACCAGCCCAAGTACCGGAGCAAGAATCTGCACATGCTGAGTCATCTGAGGGCTTAGACCATGAGGCCGGTCACACGGACACCACCTCCCTGACAGCGTCCTTATCTTATGAGGACTCTAGTAATGACAATGAGGGTGAACCACAAGTGGTTGAGGGGGTTGAGCGGACTCGCAATCCGGATGCATGGCAGGACATATTTGTTAGTGAATCAGCATTTCACAGGTCCAGGGATTTGTGGACTTCACGCTCAATCATTCCAGAGCGGATTTTTTCTGCTAAGGAGTTGGCGACTTACAACCCTAATGTGAAACAACAGTTTCGAGACTGACGAGGGTGGACTTACTTCAATGAATATCTTCCTGATGCCAATGAACACATAGTGAAAGAGTTCTACACGAATCTCTTATTTCTCAAAAAGGACTCAAAGGCATTTCAGGTCAGAAATCTCACAGTGCCCTTCGATGGAAAGTCAATAAATGAATACTTGGAGATGGATGATGTTGATGATCACTTGTATCGAGAGCGGTTGGCTTAAAAAGATGCTGCTAGAAATTGGTTCGCTTTGCACTTGGCTAGGCCCAGAGAGACTTCAGAGTGGCTGACTGCTGGGAAGCCCATCACCAGGAAGTCCCTTAATTTTGAAGCCAAAGGGTGGGAGACATTTTTCTGCAGCAGACTTGACCCAACACATCATGATCAGACGCTCCCCCTCAGTCGGGATGTACTAGTGGCATATATCATTGCTGGATACCCCATCAATGTGGGGAATGTGATGTCAGAGGTGATTAGCCGGGTTGTCAGCACAGGTGACACTTATTACCCCTTCCCTCATTATTTGACTCTTTATTGTGAAGATCAGGGGGTAACCAAGAAGAGGTTTGATAACAAAGTAAAGCCCATCAAGCCCTTCTCTTGGTATGATCTTAAAGATGATGACAAGCCGAAAAAGAAGTCAAAGGGTAAGTCAGTTGCTTCCACTGGCCAGTCTGATGAGCCAATGGTGGTTGAGGCATCTTCACTTCCCCAGCCATCCATTCCTGTAGGAGTTCCAGGCCCCTCCTCCTCTGCCGGCACAGACATCCCCTCCACCAGAGCCTACCCCATGACTGCTCACAGGCTGAACCAGACTCTCACCAGCCTCACTACTTGGATGCAGTCAGCATCAACAAAGCTGACCACAATTTCTACAACTGTGGCAGCTCCATCTACTCCCCCCCCCCACCGCATGTCCCACAGTCCGTTGAGGACGCCCTAAAGGAGATTCTGGCCAACCAGCAGAAGATCTTGGATGCAGTTGGTGCCCATGAGAGAGCACTAACACAGTTGGCCAAAGAGACAAAGAAATTGAGAAAGACTCGGGCATCGAAGGAGGAGGTAGCAAAGTTGAGAAAGGAGGTGGATACTCTTACGGGGGATCAGATACCCTTGGAGATGTTGATAGAAGATCCCGTTGAGCAGCCGCAATAGTCACAGCAGCCTTCACACCAGCAGCAACAATCAGTGCCCGAAGAGGATCCGATTAGGCCTCTGAAGAAGAGGAAGTTGATGCCCCATCCTCAGGGCATCAAGCTTGTATTGGCAGAGCCTTCCTCTCAGAGCCAGGAGGCCCAAACATCAGGAGCTCACTCTCAGGTAGCAGCTGACCCAATCCTTCCACATACCCAGCCTCAGGCAGCAGTAGCAGACCCGGCACCGCCATTGTCTCAGCCACCATCAGACCCTACCTCTTCATAGATTCAGCAGCAGCAACATGGACCACAGCAGGCCGAGGGCCAATAGGGAGTTTTCTCTCCTCTCTCTCTCTCCCATTATTTTTGAGGTTCTATATTTGATATGTAGCATTGAGGACAATGCTATATCTTAGTTGGGGGAGTGGCCCTGTTAGGCATTTGATATCATGGGTTGTATAATTATGACAATATTTTTCTTTCTTTTCTTTACTTTATTTCCATTTTGGTACTGTAGACTTTTCTATTTTTGGTATGTATAAGTTAATTATCCATTGTAAATATTCATCCCCTATGTATATTCGTCTAAATTCCCCTCATGTACATATTCATTCTATCCCACGCACTTTATTTTACGCACTTTTTATTTTATAGCTTCTTATATTTATTTTATAGCTTCTTGTTTAGTTTTCGCGCGGGCAATAAACCTTTGGTTTTCTTAACGCCACGGTTCTTTCCAAAAGGTGGATTTGTGTGAACCAGGTGGCTCTTCCCAAGGATAGATGGTGTGACAACCTTCTTCAGGGTTGAGTCTGTCTTTTTTCCCCTTCTTTTTGTTTTTGTTTTTGGTTTTTCTTCTTTTTTTCTTCTTTTTCTAGTTAATGAATAACGGTGCCTCAAGAAAAGCTTCACTTGGGCCTAACACAATTGCCTTTGATCCCATGGTCAAAGACAAATCTTTGTGTTTAGGAGGGTGATGGTGGCGATCTTGAGACTCTTGTGTTGACCGGTATTCATCGGGTGGTTCTTCAGGACCATTTTTATTACTCAAAACACGACCAAGGTTGTAGTGGGCCCTCGACTCGGTTTCTATGGCAATCCCCTAGCATTGAGTGGTGAGGAATTCGAATTGCAAGTCTAAGTTCCGTGCCACAAGTCTAGAACTTGCCCTGAGTGTTGTCTAGGCGAAATTCTAGGTATAACTTGACTTGAGAAGTGATTATAGGCTTCCCTTGACTTGAACAAAACTGGACACTTCCATGGACTTCCAAAAGACATGTTCCCTAGTCAACCCATTTGAGCCTTAAACCCTTCTTTCGATAACCAAGCTACAAGCCTTCAACCATTCTTTTACCCTCTCTTGGCACCCGATCTTTCCTTGGCGCTAGGCAAAAAAACATAAGTTTGGTGGAGAGACGAGGGATGCAATTAAGTAAAAAAGAAGGCACAAAAGAAAGAAAAGAGAAAAGGCAATGAAAAAGAATAGAAAAGAAAAGCATGAACAACAAAAAGAAATAAAAGGGAATTGACGGGAAAAAAAGTGTTACAAAAGGTTTGGAATGTATAAAAGTGAAAAAAAGTGCCTAGAATGAACAAAAAGGTTTGACAGTGTGTCTCTCCAACCCTGCAAAAGATAAAATGATTCAAAAAGTCAAGAAAATGTGAGTACAGTTAAAAATGAAGTGCCTAAGGAAAGACAGAACTCACTCTGACCAAATACTTCTTACCCTTGACCAAAAGCCTTCATTATGATTCCACAAAAGCCTTGTATGATCTCAACTCGAGTGAAGCCTACATTAGTGGTGATTTACACAAAGGGAAAGCCTATGGTACTTCGAGCTGGACTTGGTACTTTTTCCTTGATGAGAGATGAGTGATTCCCTATATTCCTTGTTCTGAGTGTTATTATTCTAAAAGTGAGGTGCTTAGGGAAAGTCGCGGAATAAGAGTCTGGGATCCACACTGACCAAGGTGGTAGTTAAAGTTGCACTGATGAGTTGGAACAACTCTTGAAGCTCTTGTATCACACTTGAAACTATGGTGTTAAAAAATTCAAACAATGTCAATGATGCATGTGTATTGAGGGCTATGGTTAGTTCCAATTGATGCTAGTTGAGGTCACCATTAAGACAGCTAGATTTTCGGGGAGTCTATCACATGGGTGGGGCTAATTTTGTTTGCTTGAGGACAAGCAAGAGCTTAAGTTTGGGGAGTTGATAACTTGGATTTTTGCCTCGTTATCCGTTCCTCTATACCTGAGTTTTGGATATAATTGTACACAAAATAGCCCCGAAATCTTACACGTTGTGCTTGTTGCAGGATTGAACCAAAAATGAGGACACTGAGTCTAAAACATACTCAAAACAGGAGTGAATCCAGCACAAGGATCGAAGACAACAAAAAGTTATCAGGCAAAAGGCCACCGCGGTCGCGGTCTAGTTTTTGCGGACCGCGGTGGCTGACTTCAGAGATGCTGCAGGCAATGCAGGGTTGCACCGCGGCCGCGGTCATGGTTTCGCAGTCCGTGAAGATCAACTTCAGAGAACCAGTACCAAGGCAAAACTCACCGCGACCGCGGTCCCAATTTCGCGGTCCGCGCTGGTTCAATTTCAGCAGCCCAGCAGTCAAGACCCAGATGATTTTCGCGGACCGCAGTCGTGTTTTTACGATCCGCGGTGGCCCAGCAGGGGCATTTTTGTCCGAAATTCTGGCAGACTATAAATAGACTATTTTGTAAAAAAAAATACGGATCTGGGAATTTTCAGAGTTGAAACTCGTTCTTGTGCCTAGGGTTTTTGCATTTTTAGCTTTGTTCTTGTTATTTTGACATTGGAATTTCAATTTTCATTGTTAATTATAGATTAATGGGTTCTTCTTCTTCTCTATCATTGGTTTCTACTTTGATTATGAGCAGCTAGACCTATTAGCTAGGGTTGTGGCTCAACCCTAGTGTGGGTACGTAATGGGTTTGTTAAATTAAGGTTGGAAAATTAGTGGGTGTTAGCTATTTAGGCTAATTTGGTGTTGTTATTGCTATAATTGGTGGTTGCAAACACTAATTAGCCCTTTCATGACTTGGGTCCTTCTTGAGAAAGAGGACTTGAGTCTAGAAAATTAGCCTAATAGGAAATTAGAGCATTATCAATAGATTGGTAGTCCCAATCAATTGGGTTGAACCCAGAAATGGTAAAACCCTACTTGAGCCCTAATTAACGGGTTAAACCTCGAGAGAGTAATACCCTACCTAAGCCTTACTTGCTTGCTTAATTGATACCACATTGGTCTCGAGAGAGTCAATTTGGGTAACGCCACTCAAACTACCGAGAGGTATAGAGTGGGAACCTGAGTGCATTGGCTATAGCTGTATCCCTAGTGAATTCCCCGACCTTAGACTTGAAACCCATCGCACATCCACTTAGGCAAAGGTCACGACCCTAGTGCCTTTATCAATATAAGAAAACACCAACAAAAACATCGCAATTATTAGTTAGTACAAAATCCTTAGAACTAATCTTAGTATAGTTCAACCCAATATGTTTAGAAGTGTAATTAGTAACACTCTCCCCTATTATCTCACTTAGACACTCACTCCCATATCGAGACTCTCTGTGGATTCGATCCCGACTTTCTCGGGTAAAAGCTACACGACCCGTGCCTGCCTACTTATATAGTAGTGTTGGTGGGACGTGAACAGGTACCCTAGCCAAGGATGAGTAAGTGCATTGTAGAGTGCCAGCCTTGTGTGTCAAAGTTCAATGGGTACTCAAGGTCCCCAAGGCAATGCTCACACGAAGGGGGCTGGACCTAAAGTCTAAGAGTAGTGGGAAGTGCTTGGAGTTTAAAAGAGAATTTTTTGAGTTTGAAAAGAGTAGTTTGAAACATCAGTACTTTGAAAATAACTTTAGAAAAAGTGATAAAGGATTTTGTGAGAAAAACAATTTATCAAAGAGAGAAGCAATACAATCACAACCAGTACAGGGAACTCATGAAAGAGCACACGCAACAGGGGGCAAGGAGTTGGGGACAAATGACTTTGTTATCAGCATTAGATCCAAGTTACAGGTTCTCATAGTTATCACATAATAGTCATATAGTTGTCACACAAGTATCACAAAACATCATAGATTAGCAGAGGCAAGATTGTATAGCATTCAAGTGTTAATAGAGGCAAGTTCATAACCTAGGGAGTTAAACATGAATGAAAGCATATAACAATAGTCAAGTCAAGGTAAGAAACATTAACCTATAAACAAATGAGCATGCCAGAGTCACAGAATGAACAAGAGGCATATCAGACTAAGAGAAAGAGAAGGACAGTAGTATGCAGACACAATTACAGGGAAACACATGGAAGCAGGATACATATTCAGACTTAACAAAAGGGAAAGACATGATGGGGTTAAGCTAATTACATGGTAGGCGGTAGAACCACATGATAAAACACATAAGGAATAGTAAGTAAATAAACAAGAACAGGAGCATATTGTATAGAGATACTATAAAACTAACTTAGAGACATACCAGTCGAATAGTAAGGAATAGCAAAATGCAAAGAGATAGAGCAGCAACAGCAATATGCAGAATAAGCGAGCAGTAGAGGACAAGAGTGTGCAGAATGAGAGAGCAGCAGTAGGACAGTAGTATGTAGAATGAGAGATTACTCAGTCTTGGCTTTAAGCCAACTGAGTAGTCAGTAATAGATGTAAAGAGCAAGAAGAGATGTGCATGAAAAACACAGAAAGTTCAGAGCAATGTACTCAATGTTTTGTGTGTGAGATCAGTGTAAGTGTCAGTCAAGAGTGACTCCAGAGTGTGTGTGTAAAGAGAGAAGACAGGGTATATATAGTTTGAAAAACGAGCAGTCACATAGGCAAAGAGTGTATAATTATGGAAATAACAACCAATTCGTATCAATTAAGTTACTGGACTCCTTCAATTAAGGAGTCAAGTTCAAACGGTGTAGCCAGGGCTAAATAAGGAAAGGAAATCAATTCATAAGACTGATTTTGCTTCATTTGGGATAAGAAAATCACATAATACATAAATAAAGCCAAAGACACAGTATATAATTAAGAAAACTTGGAATAACATTACATTTATAAAGTAAAGTAGGGTGCTAATTCTGAAAATCAATTGAAGGAATCTCGAATGCAATCACAATTACAGGGAATCCAATGTAGTTAAGGAAAGTATCACATGAGTAAGTAAAGCACTCAAAAATTGGTACAAAATTACAAAGGGAATACACAATCACCTATTCATGGAAATCATCACAAGCCTGGGGATTTTCACACAAAAGGATCAACATAAGTCAACAAGTAGACAACCAGTAGGGTAGATGTCAGAGTTTTCAAACATTCAAATAGCAGTCACTGATTGACATGAAGATATACTCATGAAAATCAACAGAAGAGGTCGTAACAATGAATCAAAGCAAAAGTCATAAAGAACACACGAGTACACATAGTCAAACAATAAGGATCAACCTAGAACACTAGGGTTTCAGCAATAACGGTTCAAACAACAAGAAATCATGAGATAATCGCTTAAACATAGCATAGATGATTAAAATCAAAAGGGAATACTGTATTGAGAACAAGGTATAGAAACCCTAGTTTCTCGAAATTTCTAAGAACAAAATTTCTCGTAGAAACATAGCGAAGCTTCATGATATTGTAAATATAGAACAGATTTTAAAAGAAAAATCTAAGATATAGAAGATTAGGGTTTCGTGGAACCCAGAAAGAGGGAAAACCTCAGAGATGGCATCGATTTAGGTTAGGGAGACTGCAACACTTACTCAAACGGTCAGGGAAAGCCGGCAATGGCAAGAGACCTAAAGGGAGGTGAGTGAACCACTCCAGGAGCGTTTGAGGAGATTAAAGTGTCACTGAGTAGGTGAGAGGCATGTAGATGTCCAGGAGATGATGGAGGACCAAGGTTCCGGTGAGAATCCACCATAGAAGACGATCAGAACCCCATCGGAGAAGATGAAGTCCAAGAGACTTATAGAGAGTTGTAGAGATAGAGAGAGACAGAGAGATGAGAGAGGAGACGTCCCGAAGAAAATGAGACGGAGGGGGGGGGGGGGTTAGGTTGGAGTTAAATTAGGAAGGTTACATTTGGACTGTTGATCAAATTTGATCAACGGTCGAGATTGAATCCTAGGTGGGCCGGGTATTTAATGGGGTTTGGGCTGGGTAGGAATTGGGTTAGTTAATTAGGTGGGTTGGGATTTTAAATCAGGATAGAATTTAAACGAAATATGGCTAGTTATTAAATACCCCAAAAAATAGATAAGTAATTATAAAAAAACAGCCAATAATTATATAAAAAATAAAATTGAGTTTAAATAAATGAAACTAAGGTAATTAAATAATATTAGATATAAAAATGAATAATTATCAAATTGAAATAGCATAAAGTGTACAATTGGGATATAATTGCAAAATTACTGTAATTATAGCTAGATAATGCCCAATTGGCTAATTTATGAAATAATAAAATATCAATAGGATTAAACATAAGATATAAATGACCTATTGAGTAAGAAAAAATGATTTGAAATTGTTTGTAACATCACTTATGCATAATTATGAATAATTATGGAACATAAAAAATGTTAAATAAACAGGAAAATGATTTGATAAAAATACGGAAAATTATGGAAAAATATCAATTACTGCAAAAAGTGATTCTGAAAGCTTATATGCAAGTTTGAAAATAATTTGAGGAAAAATTGGGTATCAACACTGAGTACCTATGTTTGTCTCCTGAAAAATCTCCTTACCTCCTTGAACTTCATCAGAGACAGTAACAGGGGAAAGGGAACCGGGATGATTTTGAGTACCAGAAACAATATCTTCCTCCGGAACAACCAGAGGATCGGTAGGATTATTAGTAGGCATACCTGAGGCTTGGTTGTTCTTTTTCTGTTGCTTTTTAATTGTTTCCTTTGGTTGTTGTTGATTTCTTGTTTCCTTCAATGGTTGATCTGCCTGGTTCTTAGTTCTAAAAAATTGGTGTTGATTCTGAATGTTTTGTTGATGCCGTCCTTTGAAGTTATTTTTTCTAAGTTTTCCAGTCTTTATTTGGTGAATTGTTCCTTGTACTTTGGTTCCCCTTTCTTTTTTGGTTCTGCTTAGTTTTTGCCTCCTTGAACTTTGATGCTCAACTTTTGCTCAAATAGGACATGCATGCAAAATATGAGCCAAGTGTTTATAGTAGAGACAATAGCAAGAAATTTTTTCATATTAGACTTCAAGCCATCTTCTATCCCAATTCACATCCTGGTTATCATCGAAGCCTATCCAGACATGATGCGTCCTTGTCTTTGTCAGATCAATCTGAATCTTGACCTTGGCCACACTACCCCTTGTTTTCTGAAAAGAAAGATTTAAATGCAGAGCCTTTCCAACAGGAGATAGCATGCCTGTTAAAATTTCCTTAAAGTAAAAATGCCATGGGAGTTCAAGAATAACTATCCATATGGGAACTATTGGTGAATCTTCGGTAGGATTAAAGGTTGGTGTCTATGCTTCAAGCTTCATGACTTGGCCTTGAATATACATAGTCTCCCTAGTGCAAACAGTAGAATGGTCATACTCATTGTCTAAATCAATGTATATAGTCCTAGCATTGAAGTGTGCAATTTTAATACCTCTATTGAGTTCAGTCTGTGCCACAAAACTTCTTCGAATGGCCTCCATTCTAGGCATAATGTTAGAGAATTTGCCTACCACATTGTATTTGCACCTTGGATGTAACGACCCGGTCCGTCGTTACGCAGTATACGCATCTATTCCTTCATTTCTGTCTTGTAGTAGCTCGGTTAGACTGTTCACAAAGTGTTGGGGTTGGTTGGTTCGGGTTCGGAGCGAAAATAGAGTGGATTGAGACACATAGTCTCTAACAAGAGCTTTAGAGTTGGAAAAAGTCAACCCAGAGTTGACTTATTGGTGAACGACCTCGGAATACGGGTTTTATGGTTCGGATAGTTTCGTTAGGTGATTTGGGACTTAGGAGTGTGTTTTTTCAAAATATTTTTAGGGTGCCCGGTGTAGAATTAGGCTTGAATTGGCGAAGTTAGTATTTTGGCGAATTCCGGTTGATAGGCGAGATTTTGATCCGAGGGTCAGAATGGGATTCCGAGAGTTGTTGTAGCTTCGTTAGTTCATTTTGGGACTTGAAATGCAGCTGAAGCTGCTACTGCTGGTGTGATCGCACCTGCGATGCTTGGGCCGCAGGTGCGGACATCGCAGGCGCGAGAGTGAAGGCGCAGGGGTGGAAATTCATCGCAAGGGCGGAAGGAAGATCGCACCTGCGAGGCCACAGGTGCGGGGGATGGGTTCGCAGGCGCGGACTCTGAGTGTTAAGTGAAGGATCGCAGGCGCGGTCAATGTGTCGCCCTTGCAGGCCCGCCGTTGCGGTAAAGCGATTGCAGGCGCGGAGCCTGGGCGTTTAAGTGACTTCCGCAGGTGCGGTTAAAATGTCGCGCCTGCGGAGTCGCAGGTGCGAGAAATGTACCGCTGTTGCGGAAATGCCTGGGCAGAACTATAAAAAGGCAGCCTTCGCGAAATTTGTCCTCTTTCACCATTTTTACACACGGGTTGGAGGTTTTGAAGGCATTTGAAGAGGGATTTCGTTGTTTCTTCAAGGAGGTAAGTTTCTTGGACTCAAAACTCGTTATGTTGTGCATTAAGAACGATTTTAGGTTGAAATCATGGGTAAAAACAGTAGAAAAATGGTGGTTAGGGCTTGGGTTTAAGAGAGGAAGAATGGGGGAATTGGAGGACCATTTGAGGTCCGATTTTCGTGTTCTTGGTATGGTTAGACTCGGGAAAGGTCAAGGGACCTAGTGTTGTGAAAATTTCTGACTTTCGAGACGTGGGCCCGAGGGTCGGGTTTTGACCGAATTCGAGATTTTGGTATTTTTGCTAAATTTTGATTTGGGGACTATTCATTAGCACATTGTGACGCCATGTAATTGATTATTGATAGATTTGGAGCATTTGGAGGCCGATTCTCGAGGAAAGGGCCAGGCCGAGTAGAGTTGAGCCGGTTTCGAGGTAAGTAACGGCTTCAACCTTGGAACTGAGGGGTTCAAAACCCCAATGTACATGCTAATTGATGATAGTTACTATGATACACTCGCCAAGTGACGGGCATATGAGTGTTGGTTGATTTGTTGTGGCCCGGCTTATCCCCAGGAACGGTTTAACTGTTATTCCATCATGATATCAGTACTGTGAACGCTATTAATGCGAA